>JABUQX010088485.1:0-17936 GCA_015478945.1 Trachelipus rathkii
TCGCAAGCGTGCCCAGGTATAAAGGTGATCGATGTTATAATTAAATTTTATAAGATTAATATATATTTTTATTGTGGTAAATAATATTTACTTATGTAAATAGTATAATTCAATAGTTATTTATTAGCGTTTCTCAGGGTATAGTCCTCTGAGTAAAGTTAGGTTAAACTTCACAATTTAGCTTCATAATTATCAAAATTATATTTATTGTACTTTCGTCTCGAAAGTTTGTAACTCAATTTATCTAGTTCAATAATATTTTGCTTTCGTGAGGTCTTACGACTAGTTGTTAAACTTATCAGTTTTACTATGAATGTCGAATTTTATTGCTTATCGTAGTATCGAAAGTTATGTAAATACTACAGTTATGACTCTATATTATACAATATTTGTGAGCTTATCCGTCTAGACTTGAAATTAGGGAATCAACCGAATAGGGAAATCAAAGGTATGTGTATAGTAAGATAGTAGCTTTTAGGCTCAAGACAAATAAAGCTGAATTGGCGAGAGAGTGATTTATGAGAATTTTATCGTATGAAATAGTTGAGTGAGAGAAGGAGTTTAATAAATCTAAAATAAATTTCTAATAGCTCATAAGAGTATTTATCACACACAGAAATTGGTCATATATGCAAAATGGGGATTAAGTGTAACAAAGGAATATCAGGGTAGGGAGGCGGATGGGTCAAGAGGGAGGATTTGGTAGTCTAGAAACTGAGCGAATGGAGTAAGGTGAATATGATAGTGGCAGAATAGCCTACTCCGTTAGTTGATATAGGTGTGGATGTATTTAGTTTTTGAGCGAATGGCGAATCTGATGAGAGTTGTGGGAAGTAAGTGGAAGGGGAGATAATTGGCAGGCGCGTGTGTAAAAAGGACAGGATGTTTATGAAAGTTTTTAACATGTTGAATAATAAGAGTGACAGGCTGTGGTTGTGGAGTGAGTCTTGACGACTGAACTATCTGGAAATTTCTGTCCGGTGTGAAGTTATGTTGGAAGGTGGAGTGCTATAGAACTATACCTTGGTACAATAGGTGGTAAAGTGAGATAAATAGTGTTAAACAAGAGTGATATAGGTAGTGGCTGAAAAAAGGTGGATTATCAAGTGTATGAATCAATCGTAAGTAAGACACCAGAGCATTTTGTGATGATGCAAGGAATGGTGGCTTAGGTGCAACTTAAAATCTCCTTGGGTGGATGTAACATATGTATCATAAGTCCGTGGAACTGAGGTGTACTAGTGGAACCTTTACTATTGATAGAAAAAATTCTGTTATCGGTAGAAAAAAATTAATTAATGGTCGTACGTTATATAGTGTTGCAAATTTGTAACCTCAAGTTAAACTGTGAGAACTAATTGCAAATTAATGAGAGGTATTATTAGAACCTACTGTAAGGAGGCGTTGCTGATCGTATATGTACTATCGGCGCTGTTATACTAAGTTATGTGGACAACCCTTAGAGGGCATGTATAGGTGATGAGGTAGATATTGTAATAAATTAATTGAAGGACTATTGAAGAGGCATGTGAAAAGAAAGGTGTATGTTGTGTGCGTATGAATAGAAAGGCAGTGAGATATGAGGAGAGGAATTAAAAGAGAAGTATATCAATTTTAATTTGAGATTATTTCGGTCAAATGTAAAATAGTAGGAAAAGGGCCAATATGGATATGGAGCTGTATACAATGTTTCTTCGTTATACTATTTCTAAACTCTGTCTCTATCAATTCTGCTCACAACAGTGGGTGATTTGACTCTACTCTATAAAGTATCATAAAATGGGATTGCGTTATTTTTCCGGAAATTCGTCGAAGTGAGCCTTTTGTCCCATGAAGTTTTTGTCTCTATGATCCGTAACCCCTTAAAGCACATTCTCGTGAGGTTGACGAATGATTATAACCTTACAGCGATCTTTTATCACATAAACAGACTTGAGATTCTTTATGTTTTGACGACTGATCATTTGTCAATATAAATTTAACAAATTGTTCTGTAGGGTGATTTATATTGCCACACCATAAAGTCGTGGAGATACGTTTTACACGATAACCAAGAAGATTACTTCGCATGTTTTTAAGGGACAAGTGGAGAACTACCCTTGTACACTATTTATTTCTATCCGCTATATTCAATTGAAACATACTAACCTCCTCTTGATTCCACGATTACTCAGGAAATCTATGAAAGGTGTGGCGACACAGGACCAACACGGCAATGTGTCGCGGCTTAAGCCGATATAAAATAAGATTAGCAAGTCGCTCGAGTTACCGCAGCTTAATCTGCTATGTTCGTCGAACGAGCTTTATTCATGTCGCGAGGAGAACTTCGCGAAGGTTTAACGAACAGGCTGTACTGACAAGACGACCGTACGGAAATCAGACATCTCAATAAATTGGTACCGAGAGCCAGACAAAATCTTTTTCAAAAACTATTCTTTCTACTATATCAAAAAAATGTTATACTAAAATTATGAATACCAATTATTTTAAGAGAATAAAAATCAATTTGTATCAATTAATTCCACACGTACGTGGAAAGTGATATGGGTCGCCCTGCTAGGAGAGATTCATTAATCATCAATTTTTGATTGTGAACGAGTATATTAAAGCAGTGGCCAGCACTTGCGCTATAATACATTAGCATATTCGTTTGTGATGATACCTCCTAAGAACAACGAGAAATGCGGCAATTCACTCTGAGAGAATATGGAGAATAGTAATGTTAACTTTATCTTACAACTTATAAGCCGAGGAGTTTCTCAAGTAGAATGTCTGAGAATATAGTGTATTAAAATCTGCGAGTTACCTTTCATATCCCATATTGGAATATTTGACATATACCTCATATAGCATATCTATTAATTAGTTGAAATCGACCAAGAGCGTAAAAACGACAGATAGCAAGCAATAGACTCTAGTTCAGAATAAGACTCACAAATAAATCGCGTGTACTTAACGATTTAAGGTACCTCCATATTCTCGTTAAACTCTTAAGCTTATCCATATTCTTCCTAAGTTTTCACAGAATCCTGCCTTAATTCTCATTCAATATATTTTGTGCTGTTAAGTTGTTTGTTCGTACTACAGAAAGTTGTAATACTCTATAGTTTTCTTGCAAAAATAAGTCTGCGCCTTTCAACATCTTAGTCTGTGCTGAGAGCTCCCCTCGTAGATAATGAGTTAACTAGTATGTGTCAAATCACATCAATTTTCGCCTCATTGTTCAATTGCTTTCCCAGTATTATATCGATTTAAAAACGCACAAAGCTATGTGAACTCTCATGCTGCTAGTGTCAATTTTTGCTTCTCGATTTAAATGACGACAAATCAACCGAATGAGAAGAGTTATAATGGCAACTCGTAAATAAAAAATATCAGTATAGTTTAAATTGATTATGAAATAAAATTTCATTAATCGGTTTCAAATCATCACATAAACAACTAATTACTAAGAGGTTTAATCAATAAGTACATACGTTAGTAAGAAATCAACTATCATACAATATACTTATTTATATTTTTGTCAACTCTTCTTAGTAGTTCATTTGATCCAAGTATTGAATAATATAGCCTGTCATATTATGGCATTCTTACACTTCTGGAAATTGTTCCGATCTAAAAACTCATTTTAAGTTAAAGGGTGAAACACAAGATATGTTACTTCACACTTATAGTTTCGAGCGACAAAATCGCATTAATAAATCGCATCTAAGGGAACGTTTACCTATTTGTGAATTTTATAAATTCGTAGAAAAATAAAATATATGGTCGTACGTAATGCATTTCAATTCTATCAATAGTTTGTACTATCTAGTATTATGGAGACCTGTGCTAGTTACTGGCCAATTCCTTATTGTTTTTAATTTTTCTGGTGGAAAAATATTTCTAAAGGAATCGATCATATTAATTTTTGGAAAAATAGCCATTAATAAATGGGAACGTTTATCTCGTTCCAATCATCCTATCTGCAAAGGGGAAACACTGTATAAGGTTATTTTTTGTCCGGAAATTTTTAAACTGCTCCACAGGAACCCGTACTCCCTTAAAACTTAATTGAGTAGTGCCTAAGGACTCTACGACTGATTTTAGTTTTTACGATATCTCATAAAATTACTTCCTGGGTTTATTTGCTCATTTCGGCGCAGTCAGGGATGATGATGATTTTCATTGCATGGTTTTAGGGGCTGGGAACACCCTTGTACCATTAATTTCTTCCCATGAACCCCTGCCATAGGAAACTATGAAAGGTTGTGGCGACAGGCCTAGCAAGCCGGCAACGTAAAAAAAGAAGTCGCTCGAGTTACCAATGCTATGCCTCGAACACAGCGGAATCGAAGGTTAACGAACAGGCGTGATAAAGGACTACGGAAAATAGCACCAAATTGGCCATTTCCGATATATTTATTTCATTTTTCAAAAAAAGTTACAAATTACCATTTTTAAAGGAAAATATCTTTCCAGGTACGTGAAGTAAGGGGCTGCAGGTCATACAGTTTTGATTTTCGTTTTCGGTCTCGAAAGTTGTAACTCATTCTCATTGAAATTTGCTTTCGGTCTCGAAAGTTATAACTCATTCTCATTTAATTTTGCTTCCTCGGCTTAAATAGTGAATTAACCGAATGAGAATGAGTTAGACTTAGCCGAAGCCGAAAAATCGATACTTGTAAGAAATCAAAATCTATCATACTTAGAATAATTAAAAGGTTACAAATAGTACGTACAACGTAGCAAGTTCTACAACATAGGTCTCGAAAGTTGTAACTCATTCTCAGTTCAATTTTGCTTCGGTCTCGAAAAGTTTGTACTCTTATTCTCAAATCCGGTGCATTATTTTTTTGTCTGTTCGGTCTTCGATATAGTTGTCAATCTTTCATTTTCGCAAATTCTAATCAATTTGAATATCCACCGGCTTAAATAGTGAATTAACCAATGAGAATAGCTTTTAGACTTAGCCGAAGCCGTCAGAAAATGGATTAGTTGTAAGAATTCAAAATCTATATAACCTAGTATATAATCAAAGGGTTACAAATATTACGGAACCGTCGACGGACTGGTAAGTTCTACAACATACTTAATTTCCACTGTTAAGTCACATCCGAGTTTTTGCAAAATATAAGCCGGTGGTCAAAAAATTGGCAATCTTTCACTATTACCGAGAGCAAATCTCTCCCGATTCTGAAGGGAATATCTTGTAAAAGTAAGTGGAACAAGTATATTTGATCAAAATTTGTGCCAATTAATCGTCCACATATATTATATATTCGCTATCTTATAATGTGGCGACCACGTTTATCCTCGTGAATTTTAAATACATTTCGTCAGATAAACAAAATAATGCGCAACATATAATTTTAATGCAAATTTAGACATTAAATTTCATAACTCGTTCTAACTTTTTCATTTTTCCTGTGCGAGTTTTGTTTTCAATGTTTTGATTACACGGCCTATAATTTTACCGTTTTTATTTTTTTTTTTTTGGTGGAAAAAAAATTTCAAAAGGGAAACAATCAATTAATAATTGTTTGTTGTCAAAATATTCTACACACTAGATTAAAAGGGAAGCCGAGAATTTTTGTTATGTCTACCGTCACCTTACCGTCAGAGAATCGGGGGAACACTTAGAGTTTTTTCCGTGAATTTGAAACTTGTCCGCCAGGATCCCCTCAGTACCCCCCGCAAACAGAAACTAAATGAGGGAGGATCATCCTAAAGAGACGCCTAACTGACAGGAAACTTGATTACTAGTTTTTGATCGAAACATGCTTCTGATCAAAGTCTAATATTCACGCTGCAGGCTTAATTGCTCCTATGTGTTTGCCAGCAAAGTAAAATGTAAATATTACGAGCCATATGTTTATAATACTAACTAATAACATAGTGATAAAAGTATCTTGAAGCATGTTTAAAAATTATATAAATTACTGTGGTGTTGAAAAAGCTTACGAGTTGCTACTTATTTCTATACTCAAAAAACGGGTTCCTTAGAGTATACGTATTAAGATTTGATTTCTTTTAGCACTCCGCTAAATTGGCCATTCGATATTTTTTATTTTATTTTTAAAAATAGAATTTTATTCTGAAGAGTTACCGGAAATTTTTCCATAAAGGAAAAAATATCTTTCAACAAGGTTGATCGAATGAAGTAAGGGCTGCAGTGCAATACAATCATTGACAAGTTATTGGAATATATATAAGCCGATGGCTATTAATTAACGCCGCGAGTCATTTCATTAAAGAAGGAGAGAAATCGACCGAATTAGAATGAGTTAGACTTAGCGAAGCCGAGAAGTCGATAGTTCTCATTCGATTTTGCTTCCTGGGTTAATTAGTGAATTCGACCGATATGAGAATGAGTTAGACTGTTAGCCGAAGCCAAAAAATCGATAGTTGTTATCTCAGTCCTCATTTCAATTTTTTGCTTCCTGGCCGTTTAATAGTGTAATCGTAATCGACCAGAATGAGAATTTTGGATTGGAGACGTAGCGCTGCGAAAGCCGGAAATAACTTCGAGAGATAGTAATGTGAAATCATCATTCTCAATTCAAACTTTTGGCTCATTCACCTTATGATTATGAAACTCGACCCCGATCATGGAGAATCGAGTTAGACTTAGCAAATTAGCCGACACCAAGGATGAAGTCAGATAGTTGTTTAAGCGGTCTTCTAAAGAATAATTTCTCTTTCAATTCGCTTCCTGGGTTTATTAGTGAATTCGACAAATGAGAATGAGATAGACTTCAGCACGAATTACAACTTGAACGAGAAAATACCGAGATAAGATTTAAATACTCATTTTGTCTTGAACATTATACTTCGCTATTCGGTCTTTTCGAAAGTTTTTAGTTAGACTCATCTCTCCATACTCAATAATTGTCGTCATTTCGGTTCCTGAGAGAAATTTGGTAGTCAAATTGAAGTAACATTCTCATTCAATTTTGCTTCCTTGCAGCATTAAATAGATTGAATTCAAACAGACAACGCGTATTAAGTAAGACTGGGTTAAGTCTTTTAGACTTCCTCCTCAGCCGATACCGCCGAAGACTGAAAATAAGTCTGAATAAATCTATTACGGTTTTATGTAAGAAATCAAAATCTTTTCATACTTAGAATAATCAAAAGGTTACACAATATGTTATGTTGGTAACCACCTAAACCGGACCGAGTAACATTCCATTATAACAACTTATCACTTTAATTTCGAACTGAGTATTTTGTAAATATTATAATGTACCTGTACTAATATATTATAGGATCTTTTCATTTTCCAGGATAATTTATGTACCGATTACTAAATTTACTTTGTTAAGTAAAGGGAACAAAGAAAGATTACTAATTAATGTAGCCAAACTTCTCACATATATTAATCGTACTAACTAAATTTGCAGAACGTTATCTAATATCTTTTATATTATATTATCTATATCGTGAATTTAAATAAATTACGTTAGAAAATTAATATAAATAATGTGATTCATATATACGTTAATTACTGTCAATTTCCATATCTTCATTACATAATCTTAGTTATGACCATTTTAATCAATTTATCTGTAGGAGGCATGTCTAGTTTATGGCCTATATAATATTTTATACGTATTTTATTTTTATTTTTCTTATGTTTGGAGATAAAAAAATTTATCAAAATTGGGAACATATTAATTTAAATTTTTGGTACAAAATTACTCTTATATACATAATATTAGTGGAACGGTTTTTTGTTCCATCACCTTACCCAAAGGGGGAACACTTAGGGTTTTTCCGGAAATTTTGAAAAACTATGTCCCATGGAACGCCCTGTACTGCCCGCAAACTACTAGGATAACCTTAAGGACCCTACGACTTGATTTTTAGTTTTAGGAAATACTCTCAATTATTCCTGGGTTTATTGCCATGTGTGGCGCATGTTTAATATAATTCAAAACTGGTAAGACTAGCAGGTAAAATTAATAATTTAACTGTGGTGCTAGACTACGTTGCCACTAGTTTCTAAATCTCTTCGGTTATTCCAAGTACGTTAGATTTTGATTTCTTTAGCACCAAATTGGGCCCATTTCACCGATATTTTTTATTTTATTTTTTAAAAAAAGTTACAAATTACCATTTTTAAAGGAAAATATCTTTCCAGGTACGTGAAGTAAGGGGCTGCAAGTCATACAGTTTTGAATATATAAACATGGCAACATGACATCTTCATTAAAGAGAGAGAAATCGACCGAATGAGAATGAGTTAGACTTAGCCGAAGCCGAGAAGTCGATAGTTCTCATTCAATTTTGCTTCCTGGGTTTAATTAGTGAATCGACCGAATGAGAATGAGTTAGACGTAGCCGAAACCGAAAAATCGATAGTTGTATCTCATTCTCATTCAATTTTGCTTCCTGGGTTTAATTAGTGAATCGAATCGACCGAATGAGAATGAGTTAGACGTAGCCGAAGCCGAAAAAATCGATAGTTGTATCTCATTCTCATTCAATTTTGCTTCTCAGCCTAATTAGTGAATCGACCGAATGAGAATGAGTTAGACTTAGCCGAAGCCGAGAAGTCGATAGTTGTAACTCATTCTCTTTCAATTTTGCTTCCTGGGTTTAATTAGTGAATCGACCAAATGAGAATGAGATAGACTTAGCAGAAGCCGAAAAATCGATAGTTGTAACTCATTGTCTTTCAATTTTGCTTTCGGTCTCGAAAGTTGTAACTCATTCCCATTCAATTTTGCTTTCGGTCTCGAAAATTGTAGCTCATTCTCATTCAATTTTGCTTCCTCGGCTTAAATAGTGAATCAACCGAATGGGGTGGAGACGGGGAACGAGTGGAGACGGGGAACGGGCGCGGATCTGGACGGCCTGCGGATCTGGACGGCCTGCGGATCTGGACGGCGCGCGGATCTGGACGGGGGTCAGTTCTCGTTAAAACTCGTTTTTTTCCGCCAGGTTCGATCGTTTCTTTTTTCTTTTTCCAAATATTCGACCGAATGATAATAATAGTAACGATGATTCGTGGAGACGGGGAACTGGTGGAGACGGGGAACGAGTGGAGACGGGGAACGGGCGCGGATCTGGACGGCGCGCGGATCTGGACGGCCTGCGGATCTGGACGGCGCCGCGGATCTGGACGGCCTGCGGATCTGGACGGCCTGCGGATCTGGACGGCCTGCGGATCTGGACGGCGCGCGGATCTGGACGGCGCGCGGATCTGGACGGGGGTCAGTTCTCGTTAAAACTCGTTTTTTTCCGCCAGGTTCGATCGTTTCTTTTTTCTTTTTCCAAATATTCGACCGAATGATAATAATAGTAACGATGATTCGTGGAGACGGGGAACTGGTGGAGACGGGGAACGAGTGGAGACGGGGAACGGGCGCGGATCTGGACGGCGCGCGGATCTGGACGGCCTGCGGATCTGGACGGCGCGCGGATCTGGACGGCCTGCGGATCTGGACGGCGCGCGGATCTGGACGGCCTGCGGATCTGGACGGCGCGCGGATCTGGACGGCCTGCGGATCTGGACGGCGCGCGGATCTGGACGGCGCGCGGATCTGGACGGGGGTCAGTTCTCGTTAAAACTCGTTTTTTTCCGCCAGGTTCGATCGTTTCTTTTTTCTTTTTCCAAATATTCGACCGAATGATAATAATAGTAACGATGATTCGTGGAGACGGGGAACTGGTGGAGACGGGAAACGAGTGGAGACGGGGAACGGGCGCGGATCTGGACGTCGCGCGGATCTGGACGTCGCGCGGATCTGGACGGCCTGCGGATCTGGACGGCGCGCGGATCTGGACGGCCTGCGGATCTGGACGGCCTGCGGATCTGGACGGCCTGCGGATCTGGACGGGGGTCAGTTCTCGTTAAAACTCGTTTTTTTCCGCCAGGTTCGATCGTTTCTTTTTTCTTTTTCCAAATATTCGACCGAATGATAATAATAATAGTAACGATGATTCGTGGAGACGGGGAACTGGTGGAGACGGGGAACGAGTGGAGACGGGGAATGGGCGCGGATCTGGACTGCGCGCGGATCTGGACGGTGGTCAGTTCTCGTCAAATATCATTTCGGGAACCGCCGACCTTTCGGATCCGTGCTCCGTCCGGATCCGCACCCCGTCCAGATCCGCACCCCGTCCAGATCCGCACCTCGTTCTTCTTAACAAGCATCGAAGCAACGACGGCAACGACGGCAACGACTTAAAATTTCGCTTCGAAAACACGATCGATATCGACAAAAACAACTTCAATCTACATTGTAACTCATTCTCATTCAATTTTTCTTCCTGTGTTTAATTAGTGAATCGACCGAATGAGAATGAGATAGACTTAGCAGAAGCCGAAAAATCTATAGTTATAACTCATTCTCTTTTAATTTTCGTTTTCAGTCTCGAAAGTTGTAACTCATTCTCATTGAAATTTGCTTTCGGTCTCGAAAGTTGTAACTCATTCTCATTCAATTTTGCTTCCCCGGCTTAAATAGTGAATTAACCGAATGAGAATGAGTTAGACTTAGCCGAAGCCGAAAAATCGATACTTGTAAGAAATCAAAATCTATCATACTTAGAATAATTAAAAGGTTACAAATAGTACGTACGACGTAGTAAGTTCTACAACATAGGTCTCGAAAGTTGTAACTCATTCTCATTCAATTTTGCTTTCGGTCTCGAAAGTTGTAACTCATTCTCATTCAATTTTGCTTTCGGTCTCGAAAGTTGTAACTCATTCTCATTCAATTTTGCTTCCTCGGCTTAAATAGTGAATCAACCTAATGAGAATGAGTTAGACTTAGCCGAAGCCGAAAAATGGATAGTTGTAAGAAATCAAAATCTATCATACCTAGAATAATCAAAAGGTTACAAATAGTAAGTCCGACGTGGTAAGTTCTACAACATACTTTAATTTCAACTTGTTAAGTCACACGAGTTTGAAAATATAAGCCTGTCAATATTATGGCATCTTACAATTTCCTATCTAAATTCTTTGTAAGTAAAGGGAACAAGAAGATCAAATTTGTGCCAAAACGCATAATATAATCGCACTAAAGGGAACGTTACCTCGTGAATTTTAAAAATTCGTAGAAAAAAAAATAATGGCCATACGTTAATGCAATTTCAATCTATCGATTAGTTATGACCTACTGTAAGGAGGCATGCTAGTTTACGGCCTAAATTCCGTTTTTTTTTTTTTTTTTTGGTGGAAAAAATTTCTAAAGGGAACAATCAATTAAAATTTTTGGCAAAAACCCATAATAAAGGGAACGGTTTTTTGTTCCATCACCTTACGCAAAGGGGGAACACTTAGGGTTTTTTTCCGGAAATTTTGAAACTTGTCCCAGGATCCCCCAGTACCCCCGCAAACTAATGAGGGGTACCTAAGGACCCTACGACTGATTTTAGTTTTACGATATCTCAAATTATTTCTGAGTTATTGAACCATGTGTTGCCGCCATGTTTATATATTCAAAACGTAAGACCTAGTCAGGTTAAAATTATAAAAAATACTGTGGTGCTAGGTGACTACGTTGTCAACTATTTCTATCTTCTTCGGTTATTCCAGTACGTTTAGATTTTGATTTCTTTAGCACCAAATTGGCCATTTCCGATATTTTTATTTTATTTTTTAAAAAAAGTTACAAATTACCATTTTTAAAGGAAAATATCTTTCCAGGTACGTGAAGTAAGGGGCTGCAGGTCATACAGTTTTGAATATATAAACATGGCAACATGACATCTTCATTAAAGAGAGAGAAATCGACCGAATGAGAATGAGTTAGACTTAGCCGAAGCCGAGAAGTCGATAGTTTTTATTTTATTTTGCTTTCCTGGTTTTAATTAGTGAGATCGACGAACCGATGAGAATGAGTAGAACGTAGCGAAGCCGAAAATCGATAGTTGTTACTCATTCTCATTCAATTTTGCTCCCTGGGTTTAATTAGTGAATCGAATCGACCGAATGAGAATGAGTTAGACGTAGCCGAAGCCGAAAAAATCGATAGTTGTATCTCATTCTCATTCAATTTTGCTTCTCAGCCTAATTAGTGAATCGACCGAATGAGAATGAGTTAGACTTAGCCGAAGCCGAGAAGTCGATAGTTGTAACTCATTCTCTTTCAATTTTGCTTCCTGGGTTTAATTAGTGAATCGACCAAATGAGAATGAGATAGACTTAGCAGAAGCCGAAAAATCGATAGTTGTAACTCAGGGTTTTTCAATTTTGCTTTCGGTCTGTGGAGACAGACCAGAAACGAGTTTTCGGGTCATCGAAAATTGTAGCTTCATTCTCATCAATTTTGCTTCCTCGGCCTAATAGTGAATGCAATCCAGAATGAGAATGATTAGACTATAGCCGAAGCCGAAGCGAAAAATTCGATTTAGTTGTAAGAAATCAAAATTTTCATATAGATATCAAAAGGTTACAAAATAGTAACGGTACAACGTAATAGCTTCTACACATACTTAATTTCAACTTTGTTTGAAAATATAAGCCTGTCAATATTATGGCATCTTTCATTTCCGGAAATTTCCGATCTAAATTCTTTGTAAGTAAAGGGAACAAGAAGATCAAATTTGTGCCAAAACTCCACAATAAAATCGCACTAATTGGAACGCTCGTGAATTTTAAAAATTCGTAGAAAAAAAAATAATGGTCATACGTTAATGCAATTTCAATCTATCAATTAGTTATGACCTACTGTAGGGAGGCATGCTAGTTTATGGCCTAAATTCCGTTTTTTTTTTTTTTTTGGTGGAAAAAAATTTCAAAAGGGAACAATCAATTAAAATTTTTGGCAAAAACCCATAATAAAGGGAACGGTTTTTTGTTCCATCACCTTACGCAAAGGGGAACACTTAGGTTTTTTTTCCGGAAATTTTGAAACTTGTCCCAGGAACCCCTGTACCCCCGCAAACTAATGAGGAGTACCTAAGGACCCTACGACTGATTTTAGTTTTAGGATATCTCAAATTATTCCTGGGTTATTGCCATGTGTTGCCGCCATGTTTATATATTCAAAACTGTAAGACCTAGCAGGTTAAAATTATAAATTACTGTGGTGCTGACTACGTCGCACTATTTCTATCTCTTCGGTTATTCCAAGTACGTTAGATTTTGATTTCTTAGCACCAAATTTGCCATTTCCGATATATATTTTTTTTTTTCAAAAAAAGTTACAAATTACCATTTTTAAAGGAAAATATCTTTCCAGGTACGTGAAGTAAGGGGCTGCAGGTCATACAGTTTTGAATATATAAACATGGCAACATGGCATCTTCATTAAAGAGAGAGAAATCGACCGAATGAGAATGAGTTAGACTTAGCCGAAGCCGAGAAGTCGATAGTTCTCATTCGATTTTGCTTCCTGGGTTTAATTAGTGAATCGACCGAATGAGAATGAGTTAGACGTAGCCGAAGCCGGAAAATCGATAGTTGCATCTATTCTCATTCAATTTTGCTTCCTGGGTTTAATTAGTGAATCGAATCGACCGAATGAGAATGAGTTAGACGTAGCCGAAGCCGAAAAAATCGATAGTTGTATCTCATTCTCATTCAATTTTGCTTCTCAGCCTAATTAGTGAATCGACCGAATGAGAATGAGTTAGACTTAGCCGAAGCCGAGAAGTCGATAGTTGTAACTCATTCTCTTTCAATTTTGCTTCCTGGGTTTAATTAGTGAATCGACCAAATGAGAATGAGATAGACTTAGCAGAAGCCGAAAAATCGATAGTTGTAACTCATTGTCTTTTAATTTTCGTTTTCGGTCTCGAAAGTCGTAACTCATTCTCATTCAAATTTGCTTTCGGTCTCGAAAGTTGTAACTCATTCTCATTCAATTTTGCTTCCTCGGCTTAAATAGTGAATCAACCGAATGAGAATGAGTTAGACTTAGCCGAAGCCGAAGCCGAAAAAATCGATAGTTGTAAGAAATCAAAATCTTTCATACTTAGAATAATCAAAAGGTTACAAATAGTACGTACAACGTAGTAAGTTCTACAACATACTTTAATTTCAACTTGTTTGAAAATATAAGCCTGTCAATATTATGGCATCTTTCATTTCCGGAAATTTCCGATCTAAATTCTTTGTAAGTAAAGGGAACAAGAAGATCAAATTTGTGCCAAAACTCCACAATAAAATCGCACTAATTGGGAACGTTACCTCGTGAATTTTAAAAATTCGTAGAAAAAAAATAATGGTCATACGTAAATGCAATTTCAATCTATCAATTAGTTATGACCTACTGTAAGGAGGCATGCTAGTTTATGGCCTAAATTCCGTATTTTATTTTATTTTTTTGGTGGAAAAAAATTTCAAAAGGGAACAATCAATTAAAATTTTTGGCAAAAACCCATAATAAAGGGAACGGTTTTTTGTTCCATCACCTCACGCAAAGGGGGAACACTAAGGGTTTTTTTCCGGAAATTTTGAAACTTGTCCCAGGAACCCCCTGTACCCCCGCAAACTAATGAGGAGTACCTAAGGACCCTACGACTGATTTTAGTTTTAGGATATCTCAAATTATTCCTGGGTTATTGCCATGTGTTGCCGCCATGTTTATATATTCAAAACTGTAAGACCTAGCAGGTTAAAATTATAAATTACTGTGGTGCTGACTACGTCGCACTATTTCTATCTCTTCGGTTATTCCAAGTACGAATAGATTTTGGATTTCCTTAGCACCAAATTGGCCATTTCCGATATTTTTATTTTATTTTTCAAAAAAAAGTTACAAATTACCATTTTTAAAGGAAAATATCTTTCCAGGTACGTGAAGTAAGGGGCTGCAGGTCATACAGTTTTGAATATATAAACATGGCAACATGGCATCTTCATTAAAGAGAGAGAAATCGACCGAATGAGAATGAGTTAGACTTAGCCGAAGCCGAGAAGTCGATAGTTCTCATTCCATTTTGCTTCCTGGGTTTAATTAGTGAATCGACCGAACGAGAATGAGATAGACTTAGCAGAAGCCAAAAATCGATAGTTGTATCTCATTCTCATTCAATTTTGCTTCCTGGGTTTAATTAGTGAATCGACCGAAATTTTAAAGTTTACGCTCCGATCTTCGCACGAACTATTGTTACTCTTTGCTTCTCGCTTTGGCTTGCTCGTAACGGAGCAAGGCTTTTCTATTGAGCGAAAACTAACCCTCGTTCATATCCGGGCATTGTCCAGATCCGCGCTCGTTCCCCCGTTTCACGTCGACACGTTCCCCGTCAATAACACCAAGCTCTGAACGGAAGGTTGCTTAGGCCTTATGTGTTAAGACCAATTTCGTAAATAATAATATATTTTAAAAATCTTCTTTAATTGCTATACCTTTCGAGAGTTTTTTAGAAAATCTTTTTTAATCATTATGGCTTGTAATACACCCCGCACGGACCCTAAAATACAAGAAACTCTCAGTACGATTCAAAGTACCGTGAGAGAGTTTCAATACACGGTGAACATGAAAGAAAATAATTTGAAGGAAAATTTTAAAACCCTCATCTGTTTATCTCCATCTTTAGTTGAAAGAAATTCAATTTCGAGTATAAATGAAATAAACAACTTGGATATAGCCCGATGGTTATTTTTTAGTGAAAGGGCCATGAGAAATTTTATTGAACGTAACAAAATTTCAATTTTACATTTAACGTTGGTACATTTTAAAAACCAAAATAGCAAATATGAAAAATGCAAAAATAGAAGATTAAACGAGAACACAATTCGACATTCGTAAGAATTATACGGAAATACCGAAATTTTTAGGTCATTTTCAGATGATATTTACGAGATAGTTGTAACTCATTCTCATTCAATTTGGCTTCCTGGGTTTAATTAGTGAATCGACCGAACGAGAATGAAATAGACTTAACAGAAGCCAAAAAAAATCGATAGTTGTAACTCATTCTCATTCAATTTTGCTTTCGGTCTCGAAAGTTGTAACCGAAAAATCGATAGTTGTAAGAAATCAAAATCTATCATACTTAGAATAATCAAAAGGTTACAAATACTTCCCCGAGAAAAAACAAAATTTCTTTTCTATTGGGGTGCGCACCCAGTCACAGAGTAGTAGGCATCTTTCACCAGGAAATTTATGGCCTAAACTATTTGTTAATAAAGTGAACAAGAAGATCAAATTTGTTCCAAAACGCATAATAAAATCGCACTAAAGGGAACGTTACCTTGTGAATTTTAAAAATTCGTAGAAAAAAAAATAATGGTCGTACGTAAATGCAATTTCAATCTATCAATTAGTTATGACCTACTGTAAGGAGGCACGCTAGTTTACGGCCTAAATTCCGTTATTTTTTTTTATTTCTGTTGGAAAAAATTTCTAAAGGGAACGATCAATTTAAATTTTTGGCGAAAAGCCATAATAAAGGGAACGGTTTTTCGTTCCATCACCTCACCCAAAGGGGGAACACTTTAGGTTTTTTTCCGGAAATTTTGAAACTTGTCCCAGGAACCCCCCGTACCCCCTTAAACTAATGAGGAGTACCTAAGGACAGTACGACTGATTTAAGTTTTACGATATCTCAAATTATTCCTGGGTTATTGCCACGTGTTGCAGCCATGTTTAGATTTTTGATTTCTTTAGCACCAAATTGGCCATTTCCGATATATTTATTTCATTTTTCAAAAAAAGTTACAAATTACCATTTTTAAAGGAAAATATCTTTCCCGGTACGTGACGTAAGGGGCTGCAGGTCATACAGTTTTGAATATATAAACATGGCTGCATGGCATCTTCGTTAAAAAGAGAGAAATCGACCGAATGAGAATGAGTTAGACTTAGCCGAAGCCGAGAAGTCGATAGTTGTAACTCATTCTCATTCAATTTGGCTTCCTGGGTTTAATTAGTGAATCGACCGAACGAGAATGAGATAGACTTAGCAAGCCAAAAAAATCGATAGTTGTAACTCATTCTCATTCAATTTTGCTTTCGGTCTCGAAAGTTGTAACCGAAAAATCGATAGTTGTAAGAAATCAAAATCTATCATACCTAGAATAATCAAAAGGTTACAAATAGTACAACGTAGTAAGATCTACAACATACTTTAATTTCAACCTGTTAGGTCATACAAGTTTAAAATATAAAGGCCTGTCACCATTATGGCATCTTAACACTTCTGGAAAATTTCCGATTTCTAAATTCCTTTGTGAGGTAAGGGAACAAGAGATCAAATTTGTGCCAAAAAAACGCATAATATAATCGCACTAAGGAACGTTACCTTGTGAATTTTTAAAATTCGTTTTAGAAAAAAAAATAATGGTCGTACGTAAATGCAATTTCAATCTATCAATTTCCACTATGACCTACTGTAAGGAGGCACGCTAGTTTACGGCCTAAATTCCGTTATTTTTTTTATTTCTGGTGGAAAAAATTTCTAAAGGGAACGATCAATTTAAATTTTTGGCGAAAAGCCATAATAAAGGGAACGGTTTTTTGTTCCATCACCTTACGCAAAGGGGGAACACTTAGGTTTTTTTTCCGGAAATTTTGAAACTTGTCCCAGGAACCCCCTGTACCCCCTTAAACTTATGAGGAGTACCTAAGGACCCTACGACTGATTTTAGTTTTACGATATCTCAAATTATTCCTGGGTTATTGCCACGTGTTGCCGCCATGTTTAGATTTTTGATTTCTTTAGCACCAAATTGGCCATTTCCGATATATTTATTTCATTTTTCAAAAAAAGTTACAAATTACCATTTTTAGAGGAAAATATCTTTCCAGGTACGTGAAGTAAGGGGCTGCAGGTCATACAGTTTTGAATATATAAACATGGCAGCATGGCATCTTCGTTAAAAAGAGAGAAATCGACCGAATGAGAATGAGTTAGACTTAGCCGAAGCCGAGAAGTCGATAGTTGTAACTCATTCTCATTCAATTTGGCTTCCTGGGTTTAATTAGTGAATCGACCGAACGAGAATGAGATAGACTTAGCAGAAGCCCAAAAAAATCGATAGTTGTAAC
>JABUQX010088486.1:0-27500 GCA_015478945.1 Trachelipus rathkii
AAAACGAGAGACGATGGATTTTTTCTTTTTCGACGCAGGTATTATTTGCTGAAATATATAAGTAGGGAACAGCAAACCTTAAAAGCAATCCATTCCGCTCTCTCACATATTATAATTTAGACCTTTTATATAGAGAGTTAATATATAGGTTTTAAGTCACTCACATAGTTAACATAACGAAGGAGGTGTTAAGTATATATATATATATACACTTAGAGACAATAATAGCTTCATGAAGGATGCGGAGTATAATATAACCGGATTGATACGCGGAGTCGTCAATTAGGATTTATTATTTGAGGGTGGATAGCCGGAGTACCGTGTAGACGGAGCTAATGATAGAGTTCGATAAACTTTTGAGGGACTGGAGAGCCTATATAGAGGTCCAGGAGCAGGAGCCTGAGTAGAGGTGAAATTTTGGGGGACCAGGAGCCGGAGCCTAGGAGTATCGTGAGCCGAATAATTTATTAGTGAGAGGAATACCTATGGATAGCTCACTAAAATGATCAGGGGTAGCGCTAATCATAGGATTTGAAGAAATCGGAGGTGCTGACTTATTCTTCGGGCTACGAGCAAAAATAAACAAATATATATAGTGATATTATAGTTCAAATTTTAAATAATATATCTTCATAACCTTGCATCTGGAATTTAGAATATTAAGTAAAGTTATTAAATAGAACTAATATATCTTTATATAGTGGGACAAGCTTCTGTAATATTATAGTCACAGAAGCTATTGCCATCTAAAACAATTTTCTTGACATGAGTGTAACTTTAATAACTTAACTTTAAACTTGACATTAGAAGTAACTTTAGATAACATAAAACTTTTTCAGAAAATATGCACTGATACAAATATAGAATAATATATCACATATAGTATATTATATAAATATAATATATTAATATATATATATATATATATATATATTAATATAATATAATTATAAATATATATAATATATATATATATATATATATAATATAATATATATATAATAATTATATGGTCAGTACCTCTTTGAATGAGCTACAATTCACATAATCTCAATAAACTAACGCTAACCCTAGGGTAATATAGGAAATACTATTGCTGAGGAATCCCTTAGGTCCTATATTCTATAGTGAGTATAGAAATAATGTATATACATATATTATATATATTAATATATATATATATATATTAAATATATATCTGCAAACAACAATAACAAGCAAAGTTTGACCTGAATAAATAAAAAAAAAGGCAGATTTAAATCTCTAAATAAAAAAATGCTCTAACTACTATCAAAGGCAAAGACATAATAAATTTTATGTAAAATCTGGATTAACATACTTAGTTCTTACTCATATACGAATGATTTCATAATGATTTATCAACTTAGTCCTTTGCTTATTGCTCACTAATTTCGATGCTTTTTCTAACTGTGCTACAGTTTTTGAGATCAGTTAATACGTAACCATGTATAATAATATATAATATATATATATATATATATTAATGATATATTAATATATAATTATTAATATATATATATATATATATACAATATATATATATATATATATTAATATAATAATATATTAATATATCTATATATCAAAAAAATCGAAACCAAATTAGACTAGACAGAGTACGAAAAAGGAATTAATAGCTCACCTATTTTTTCGAATCCCCTTGTATAAAATTTTGGATAAGGAAATATGTAAAAAAAATTATATTAAACAATAATAAAATAAATTAATTGAGTTTTAATAAATTATAAGTAATATGATAGATAGAGCCCTATTTAGTTAGAACCCTATTTATATATGTATTATACTATTCGTATTATAAATATAATATAAATTATATAATCTTTCTATATTAAATTTTTGTTTTTGTATTTTTTACACTAAAGAAATAATTATATATATAACCCCAAAGGGTAATAATAATAATAGTATTATATAATAATATATACTCACCGCACGAGTATGGTCAGGAGTATCTAGGTATCTCTGCGGCTTACGGGGAACTAAGTATGAGAGGATATGACTAATTTTCCAGCCCCTATTCCGGAGGAGGTCCTCACAGGAACCTACACACTACATGAGAGCTCTTTGTATTTGGTTAGTCGTCACTGAGGGTAGTTCTCATTACGCCCTCCCCCTACGGGGTATGGAAACGTCCCTCCCTTATGATGTGCCCCGTATCGGCCTGCGAGCCCATAATATTTGAGCCGAGTGTAATAACTTTATTTTTAAAGCAATATAATATTTTTATTATATATATATATATTCTATGTCCAGCACCCCCCATAAAAAAATAGCGCATATTTTTGTTTAAATTTTTTTTTTTATTTATCATTTTCCTACCTCAAAATTTTACAAGGATTCCATAAAAATATGTAATTATCATTTATCCTGTGTAGCTTTATTTGAGTTATAAGTTTATATTCAAAATATTAAATTATTTTTTTTTATTTTTTTTTTTTTTTTTTTTTTTTATTTATTATTTATTATTTTTTTTACAGTTTTACTAGAGTTAAATAATTTGCCAGGATTCCGCAATAGTATATTTGATATACCTTATTTCACCTGAGTAGCTGTATTCTTAGTTATTTTGAGATATTGGATTGTAGGCTCTTCTAGAGGCTGCTATATATACTTATAATATATATATATATATTAATTATATATATATATTATATAAAATATTATTATATATATATATATATATAAATATATATAATATTATATTATTTATATATATATTTATATATAATATATATAATTCATAATATAATATCTATAGATATCAAGGTATGTAATACATATATATATTAATAATATTAAATAGTAAATAGATATATAATATAAATATATATATAATTATATTAAAATATATAGTATATGGACAAGTTACATTAAGAATAGTAATAGAAGATAGAATCAGATATGTCCTGATGATAAAAAAACTAAATTTATTCAACTTGGGTAGCAATAAAAACATCTATAAATATATCTGTTACAAGGGTCGAAAATTTGATTTGGGTGAGGTTAAGATTTAAATTTTTTTTTATCCTAGTACAGTAAAACGAAATTAATATATATATATATTAATTATTTGTAAAGGTTATTACATCAGGCAATGTAGGTAGGGCTCGAGCCGACTGAGTGAGAACACATTAGGGGGAGGACGTTTTTCCAATACACCGGCCATATTAGTGGTCGATACGCGTCGCTGAGGGTAGGAAACACCTATCGAGGACTCACTGAGCTTCAAGACCACCCAAAAATACCACCAATAGAAAGACGGAGGGGTTCCTACGCGAGAGCTACGGTTTCCATAACCTCCCTAAAGTTATGGCTGGAAGCAAACAAACTGTGTAGATCCTAACAGCTAATAAAAAATTAATTTAGGTCTCACCGTAGTGTTTATGCTCCGGAAGGTTCCTAGAGAGAGATCTCAGGTTAGCGCGAATGTTACTGAGCTCTAGTTCACCCGGTTGCGGTATTCACGGTACTGAAGATTATGCTATGCAAGTAAGATAAAATCATGTCTTATGATTATGTAAATATCTCCACCTTTTGAACAAAATAATTTATTACAGGTATATTATATAATCACTCATCAAAATATGATATTTCACATTTTTCGCTGTTATTGCTGGGTTTTTTGAGTAATATTGAATTATATATTCATTTTTTTTCTTATTATTTTTCTTCAATTTTGAAAGAAAAAAAATAAAAGCGAATATTTATTATATGCGGATAGAAACGTCCTGATCATAATAACCACTCTGATGTTACTAAGTTTTAATTTTTTTTATAAATGTTCCACTTATAATATAATTGCTTAACTGTTACTAACAGCTTATTAACACCATGAATACACAACAATGAAATTTCAGTGAGACATGTTCAATTACAGTGCGAGCTAATTTTTAAATAAATTGGTCCCTATTATAAATTCGGGAAGATGGTTTTTGTATAAAATAATTTATATATTTTTAAAAAAAATGAGATATCTCGAAAAGTACGACACTTACAGAAACCCAATTACATATTTGGAATCTAGCGAATTTATAAGCTTATTATCATAATATAAATGTAAAAATAAAAATACAACAAATAAGAAACTACACATTTTTTTTCATTAATTTAATATATTCAAAAAGTATAAGTATATAATAGCACTTACAGAAAAAAACAATTTACAATATTTTAGAATAACAATGTTATATAACTTTGTTTATAAAAATGTAATAATATAGTAAAAATATTAACTAAATACTATATATAAAAAAAATAACGGAAAAAAAAAAAAAAAAAAAAATAAAAATTAGAGATAGGGCTCGATGCCGACGGGGACAAAGGAGGGAGGAACTAGTTTATTCCAATTTTAGCACCTTCATGAGTTTCATGGATCCGTGAATTTTGTCTCGTATGGGGTAAATGGAGAGAGGCGGTATGGAAACTACACTATGCGACGAGATAGGTATACCCAAATACCAAAGAGGAGGCGAGTGAGGTTGTCTTCCTCGGAGAACCTTCGTCCATCACCCTCGGCAGCGGGGATCGGCTAAATATAGTCCGTAAATGGCGCACCTGAATCTCCGGAGTTCCACCATTTGAACCACGGAACGAGAACGAGTAACGAAAAGAAAAACCTGTTATCTAGGCTTCCAAAATAATCTGTATTGGTAAAAAAAGACGTCTTCATAACCTTCTATAAACACATAATCTAATATCGCCCTCCCCCCCGTTAAATCATGCTGTACTCTCCTGAGAGGTAAAAATAACTAAAAAAAACATTAAATACCTAACCAATTAATATGGAGTACAAATGATTAACCTTTGTACAAAATATTAAAAGGTTACCTTAATGTTATTTTATATGAAAAATTCAATTGTCACCTCGTTCCAATTAGGTCTTCAAAAAACTATAAACACTAAAACAACAATGATAGGAGGTTAGGATGATAATTACTTACATAGAAAAATAAATAAATAGTTCAAACTCTTCTTCTACTTATGGAAAAAAAGCGCCGAGAATTCTACCACACATAATATTGATATTCGAAAACTTAGACGAAGTGCGGAGTAAAAACAAGAAGATGTGTAGTCTTCATTGGGCACTAGGGTAGGTCATGATATTGGAGAAGACAGGCTCGAAAGCCCGTAACCATTGGATTACTGTGAAAGAAAAATACTTTATATTTTGAGAGAGAGAGGTATATAGCGAAAAGGCTACACACTAATTTGAAAATATTAAAAATTAAACTCGAGAGTTAGTTGCCAACAAAACTTTTTCGTACACTTACTTTTTATGACACTTATTTTTATATGAGAAAGGAAAAGTGCAGTATTTTAAGTGCTAAAACGGGTAAATAATAATTTTATAATAGTAATGGTATATAAAATATATAATTAATTAGTTAATTTATCAAAGTAGTTAAAAAAATTAAATAATATATAATATATTATATATATAGTATATTTAGTAAAACTTTTTTCATATATATTTAGACTTATATGCATATAATTATCTATAATATGAGGACCAATTATATAAATAAAAACTAATCACTAAATGTGGATCGACGATGCTAAGTAAATACACTAAAACCTATACCAATTTACTTGTCCAGTAATTTTATTTATTTACTTTATCCGTCTTCAATATATTTTTAAAATACATATAATTCTATTATAAATCTATATTTCATAGAAAATATAAAGCTAGTCTACTATATATATACAAGTAGAAGTAGCCAATAACGTATCGAATGCTAATTTTAATTAACTTATATTCATAGTCCTACGTATGTATATATATATATATATATAATACTATATATATATGATATACCGTTTTGGTTTAATATATTATTTTTAATCTATCATGCCTTATTATTCAAGCACTATTATATAACATAATTTATTTGAGATTGGTATATACCTCTATATCCATCCACCATTTCACCTATAATATAAATATAAAAATAATATAACAAAGTATATAAATACTAAATATATTAGAGACACTAAAAAAATAATTACAGAGAAAAGTCACACTGATAATTTTTAAATTCGAGTGAGATCTCATGTACCAAATTAGCGATTAGCCGCACAACACTCTAGGGGTACGTCAGTAACTCACTACCTTAGGTGGTACATTCGTACTTAGATATACCGTTGAGGTGAGTACATATTATGATAAAAATAATATTGTAATGTCGGAAACTAACTATATATACCAATTGAAATTAATATATGAGCCAATTATTCGAATAGATCACTTGAGTTATATATATATATCATAAGATAGAAATTAAATTGAAAACTTTATATCAATAAAGTTTTAAATTTAATCAATAAATATACTAAAATATTATTTTAATGCTGTTTTTTAAATCAGTTTTGATGATAGACTGCTATTATAAACATTGACATCAACTTTAACACTATCATAAAAATAAAAGCCTATAAATTCCAAAGCATCCTAGCATCGCGAGTTTAAGTTATAGATATATCCCCTAGGAAGCTAATTGCTATAATAGACTATGAAATAATACTAAAACTTATACTTGCTTATGAAGGGATGTGGAGGTGGGGTGTTTGAGGTAGGTATATTATATTGAGGGAAAAGGGGTAACTAATACTGAAAAGCCTAATCAATATGGGGTACAGGAGAAAGGAAAATTAAACATAGCACTGATTTAGACGACGGACGAGATAGGTTTAAGGTACTCACCGTTATGAGTTTTAAAATTTAGCGAAGGAGTATGTTTGCACTGAGACATAATATAAGCCAGGCCTGCAGTGATGAGTGCCGGAGCTCTGGATGCAGGAAAGAGCCGGAGGTCCGGGAGCCGGAGTCGCGGCGGGAGCGTCGGAACGCGATTTCTGGGTGAGGGGAGCGCCACTGGAGCCGCGCGAGAGACGTTACAGCCGACAGAACACCTTGGTACTATCTGACGTGACCTAAGGAGTTAGTCCGCGATGGCAGGTAGGCGCCAAATTTTGGGTAGAGGACCATGGAGCGGAGCCGGAGTCCGATTGAGTCGGATAGCCGAGCGAGGGAGAAACTTTCAATTGAGGGTATACGCTGGAGCCTGTAGTCACAGTAGTACCGCAGAGAAGAAATACAGCAGGGGTTCGGTGAATCCCGCCTGCACTCCGCGGGCAATGAGCAGCCTTACATATAAACTTCGGAGAGTTAATGTATTCTAACTCATCATGAATACTACACCGGTTGGAAATGTAGAATGTAAGTAGGAGAGAGGGTCCTTATGAAGATTATTCGAGTTTAATGAATTTCATGCTATTATATATAATTATGAACTTCACTACTAATATTCTATACAAAAATATCTGTGCCTGAGTATTAGGAAATGATTGATATATTCAACTTATACATTTTATTTTCTTTAATTTCATAGTCTAATTAAAGCTGGGAAATTATAATACCCAGAATTCGATAAGGTAAACGTTTTTCACACAGAGCACTAGTCGGTATATAGTAACCGAATTATTATATTCCTTGACATATCTATTTTACATCTTTTCTCAGTATAATCATTACCATATCCACGGTGAAGAGTGTGCCAGAACATATGTCAATTAATCCACTAACTATAATTAAAATTTATTTATCTACCTATAAATGCTAGTACAGTCTATTATTAATCTTCCCTTGCAACTAAAGCTTATAATATAACCTTGAGTAGTTAAACTCTTCTATCTTATTGTTCTCAACATTATCTATAATTCATCAAGGGGACGTTATACTTGAGTCTTATCCACAAATTAAAATATATACCGTTTTATCTGCAAACTATAAGAAATTTGCTACACTAATTAATTAATATTTCACTAATCTGAAATTTATATTATAAAGTCCTATCCTAATGACCATTAGGCACTTAATAAAATTATCTTTTTAAAATATTATTATATAGAATATATTACATAACATTACCCAGGATTTCTCTACTCTGTATGCTAAACTTATTCTTGCATTTAATATTGAAAGAAATAGCCCTATAACTTCTTATCAACTTCTAAACTTTGCTTGGTCCCAGCGTTCTCACTCATTTATGCCCGTCTCATTCATTGTGTTTTATATCCCATTACAGTCTAAAAAAACATACTCTTTATTGCTAAAACCCAGTAAAACGGAATTCATTTTTTTTGGAACTCAGCGTCTATAAAAACAGTTAGTAATAAACTGAGAGAATCCACTTTTGGAGGACATAAACACTTTCAAAAGCTGTATTGATTCATGATTTAATAAAAAGTCTGTAACAATGGTAAATATGTAATTTTTTAAAACTGTTATAATTAATTACTGTAATTTTTTAATGTTATACTTTCATAGAAGGCTTACGATGATCCTCTGGTGTTTAAACTACAAGAATACCTCAGGTTATGAACATCTGAGAGCCGATAGGCCTATGAGAGTCGGTGGTCTCTGCTCAGGGCTGGCGCGGGGATGAGGAGGTTAAGTTAACTATTTCTATCACACGCGTTGGCGGTCGTGTGAGGCGTTCTGCCGGACCGCCCTCCGCTCTTTGTGTATTTGGGTATGCGCGGGGGTTCCTCCGCCCCTCCCCTACGGGTATGGAAAAATGTCCCCCCCCTATGTCCTCCGTTCGGCTCGATTTACCCTTCAGCGCCATAATTTTTGCGCCAACACGCTGAGGATCGTTAGATTATCCGGGAGAAGAATACTTATATATTACACTTAACATATACATATACTATACTATATAATACATACGATCGCTATCTAACTTATTACTGAATCATATGTAGAACTTGAAGATATAGATGTTACTAGGTTTCCCATAAAATGATTATATTTCTCTACATAAACCTCACTCTCTATTCAGCTTACATTATTATTCATAATCTATATATACTTTTCGCTCAAAATATATATATATACTTTCAATACTTAATTAAATTTTTTTAGGGATATGAGAGGTATTAACTCTAAAAAACTCGGAACCGAGAGAGTTGAAATTTGAGAGCTAGAGAGGAGTGCGATATTAAAAGATTTAAATTGTCAATCATAGGAGAATAAAAACTATCTATTGATATCAAATATATATTTATTTTAAGATGTTTTCTTTCATCTGTATTTAAATAAAAAACTGTTTTTTTTTCTTGTGAATATTTTTACCTGTTCTGGGGCGAAGATTATAAGTAATTAGACACTTAGTATTATGTATAAAAGAGAGTCAATTACATTCACGCGAAGAGTTAGGTGAGAGGAGGCTTTCGAGCCGACCTCGGGCACCTGGCGGGCGAGACGTTATTTGCCCACTAATTATTCGGGATACCCGGTGAGGGTGTAGGAGGCGGAGAGGAACTCTCACACCGCGACACCCAAATACCAAAGGCGGGGTTTCCGGAGTGTATTAACCCTCCCTCGAAGTGCTGTGTGGGGACTATAGTACTATTCACGCGGTAGTTCGCCGAGAAAGGCATAGCGGAAGAGACCGCCGTATATAGTTCTTGCTCTTGACCATGGGCTGCGGCTCAATAAGGTTTTGGCTAAGAATTGGTAGATTAGCATCCATCCCTTTTTCTTTAGTATCTTTAATAATTATTTATTTATATTGTTTCATTTGTAATAGTAGCTACACACATTTTACCAGGATTCCAAAAATGTATTCCTTTTTCGTCTGAGAGCTATATGTATATTGATTGTTATATGTGAGATTAATGCGATATGCTTCTTTATTTTTGAATTTATTTATTATTTCTTTCTTCATTTGACCCTAAAACGTCTATTTATGTATCATAGAGGTACCCTGTGAAAATTTTTTTTGATCCGAGCCTCCGTTCCGTGAATACCCTATAAAAGATAACATAATACATACCATATTTATGAGATATAGGCCAAAAACGAAAATGAAAAAGTAGTGGGACCACCTAGGTTATTTACAGTGACACGTGACTTATACATACTTTTGTGCTATAGGAGTGTATGGAGTATCATTGAAGGTAAACATTATATAGTACATATATATATATATTGACAGCTAGTATGATGATTAAATATATAATATGTAATATATAGCCAAACTGAGTTTTTACATATTTTTTATTTTCCACTTATGTTCCTCCTTCTTTGAAGAGAGTTCCCAACAATTTTATACAAAAGCAGTAAATTATGAATATTATAATTTATCATATTATTGAGTAAATTATAAATATAATCACTCTTATTAACATATACTACTCATTATGTTCTACATTAGGGTAATAATAAATAATATATATAATAAAAAAATTTACATTATATTTTTATTCATAATTATATATTATATAAGAGAAAATTAATATATAAATAAAATATATAAAGTTTATTGGTAATAATTAAGAAATACCTGCTCATATTTTATAACTGCACAGTAACTATATATTATACACTGTAATACTATATATAGTATACAAAAAATTTAATAACGACTTCGTAAATCAAACCCGTTACAACGAACTAAAATGTGAATTTATCAGACACATTAAACGAATATATATAATATATGAAGACCCCGTTAAAGTGAACTGTGTTCAAGGTCTCCGAGAACATAAAATTTTCCCCAATTAGATTAACATATTTATTGTTATTTATAATTATTTATAATTCATTTATTTCATTAACCATAGTTATTTAATACGTTTCAGAACTAACTTTTTTACCCGCTGATTCCAAAAATATATTCCGTTTTTAAACTGTAGCATTAATAGTTTTAAGATACATATGACGGATTAATGGATATATATATAGTATATCTATATAATATACGGTACATTATATATATTACTATGTATTGAGTAAAATATAGGCGAAATTTGCGCTTTGGGCAAATTATCTCTCAATTAAAAGAGTGTTCCAAGGGTTATATTTCATCAGGTTAGTGAGAGTTGTTAACTCATAATTTCATATTCTTTAACCTGTAGTTCATTTGTAGACCTTTTAAAGGTTGGGTGTATGGTACATCTGTACCGTGTCCGGATATACGTATTATTAATTATAATATAAAATATAATACAATGTAATATATATCATGAGCATATATATATATATATATATATAGCCTAAAATTGGTGAGATGGTCTAGTCTCCTATCAGACGCGAAAACGCGCTTAAAAAACTGATCAACTCTCACTCAGCCCTCCGTATTGACCACACTAAATATTCGACCACAACTTATGGAGCACAACATATTTTAGATGCATTCGAACAAGATCCCTCTCTCCAATCTCTCAAATTGCCCTCCACAATTTTTTGCCAAGAGTGCGCTAAGCCGGGTTAAGTAATACCCTGCCAATCTGTTCATCATATCTTCATTGATTGTTCCCCACTTTGTAATACTAGGCCCTACTATTGTCTCTATGTCCTAAAGAAATAATAAAGCGTTGACATATTGTACTATTCTAATAAAAAGAAATATCTGTCAATATCTTACATATCTGAAATCTTATCTTCACCACATTACACGAGATAAAATTTCTATTTTCTGATATAACATCTATTATGTCAAGTAGAAATATTGTGAAGCTGAGTTTTGAGCCATTGAAAACATAAAGTAACATAATTTTGGTGACGAGTTAATAATGCAATGTGATATTATTTTTAATTTAAGCTTTTCAATTATATGTGACAGATGTTTCTTATTTAAATTTCACCCTACTATGGGCACTTATAATATACGTTTCTTTGTATATATAAACATAGATAATAAAAATGACAACGTGGGGAGACTCTAATCCCATGGTGGCTCTGATTTTTTCACAGTCCACAATAGTATGGGCGTTTTTTATGATATTGAGTTGATGCGATGTGGGTCCTGTACACTGAACCATACCCAACACTATTAGGGAGAGGAGGACATTTGATAGAATAAGGTGGAGTTAGGGGGTATTGGCAGCTTTTTCATGGAGTAAAGTGAAAAATAAAACAATGGGTTTCTGGTTGTTTAAATTATTTAGTTAATAGTGTTTAAACAAGATGGTGTTTTTATATGTTCTTCTAAATGTAAATTTCAGAATTAAGATTTCCTAATAATTGAAAGAGCCCATTTTACGGTTATTTTTTAAAGATTAACGTACTGCATTTTTATTTCTTTTTCAAATTTGCCAATTTGTTGGCTAGAATAAGTATTAAGTTTCGGAGAAACCTATATTAATGCTCCAATTTTAGGTTTCTACCACCAGAGTTTCGTAAACCACTTAGACAAAGGATTATTTTGGAGAAACTTCATACCAGTCGGTGGCATCTTAAAAATGTTTGTGTGGTGATTAAAGATTTGCGAGTTTAGTGTATAAGATAATAGCCACTACCCTATATAGCGAGAAAGACTGGACACGGTCTTTATACAGTAGTAGTAAGAAAAATTACCACAAGAGGAAATAAAGAGTTCTCCCAAGTGAAGCACTATTAAATTCAAACAGAACTTTGGTATAGATGAAACACACAAGTCTACTCAAAGTTCAAACTAATAGGTTATTCTTCTATTATCTTTAGCTTATTGTTGCTGAAGTCTTCGAGTAGGAAAGGATGTTTCAGAATATAAATATTTGTATAAGCTAGTCTGGTGATATTATTTTACAATAAAAAAAAACAAAGAAAACAACTAATGTTTTGGAGGCAGTTTTCTCTACAAGCAGAAAATGGTAAATGTCTAGAACGTGTGTCGCACTACGAAAAAGATACTAATCATTTTGGAAAATATACGAATCATTTTTGGGAAAAAAAAAAATTAAAAAATATAATGAAAAACAGTAAAAAGAATTGATATATATTTTTTTTTCACTTCACACTAAGCGAACAAAATTATTGGGCTATGGCAATTTATTCCTTTAAATTTGAACTTATAGTAACTAAAAGTTTGTAAAAGCATAATTAGGTGGATCTTCTGTTTAAAGCCGACAAACTCATATATCAAAAAAGTACAATAGCTAGAGGGAAAAAGGAAAAATACATTGGGGGAATGCTGGTCCAATTTTAAGTGTGGAAAAAATGTTAAAAAAAAAAAAAAAAAAAAAAAAAAAAAAAAAAAAAAATCTGTCTAATTGTCTATTACCGCAATAGCTACAGCGAAAAGGAAACAATTTTTGGAATCCTGGTAAAAATTTTAGATAGGAAATAATAAAAAAAATAGGATAAAAAAATATTAATTAATAATTATAGTATATTCTTTTAAACTAGAAAATCTGTTTAGGGGAAAAGGTTATTCGATTAAAATAAATATTGCTTATTGGAAAATTTCTTGCTTTTTTTTTTTTTTTACTAAAGAAATACCTCAAGGTATAACCGACACCGAGTGGCAGGAAGCCGGGGGGTGGTTTCTGCTGCGCTTGCACGAGCGCAGGCCTTTTTTATCCGGGGAAACTACGGGGTAGTTTGGACAATTCCGTCCCTCCGGTGAGGGTCCTCCGGAACCCCCGCTTCTTTGGTAATTTGGGTGTCGCGGGGGTTCCTGTTCCTCAGCCCGCTCCCACTACGGAGTATGGAAAACGTCCAACCCCTGTGTTCCCCCGTCGGCTCGACCCCCTACATTGCCGTGTAAATATCCTTTACCAAATAATAATATATTAACTATATAACTATAATATATTATGATATTATATATAATAATATTATATATATAGTATATATATATACTATTAGGTAGTATATATATATATATATATAATTATGGACCCCTGTCCTAAAAAAAAAAGATAGCCAATAATTTAATTTTATTTATTGATTATTATTTTTTTTACATTTTCCTAAACAACAAATTTTACAAACAAATCCAAAAATGTAATTCTCTTTCTCGAGAAATTAGTATTGAGTTTTTTTGAGATAAAACCTGATTTTTTTTTTTTTTAACAGTTTCGTCAAATAAAAATTGGACCAGCATATATATAAAATAATATATATTTATATATATATATATAATATGTAGAGATTTTAATAAATATATATATATAATATCTATATAATATATAATATACAGTTTTATATTCTATATCTTGATAATCTATTATATTCTATATCTATTATCTATATCTATATCTATATATCTAATCTATATCTAATATCTATATCTATATCTATATCTATATATATTCTTATCTATATCTATATCTATACTATATCTATATCTATAATCTATAATCTATATGCTATAATCTATATCTATATCCTATTTATCTATATCTATATATATAAATATATATATATAAATATAATATATATAATTATATAATATATATATATATATATAATATATAATATATGTAATAATATTATTATATATATATATATATATATATATTATATAATATATATAATATAAATATATACTAATAATATTATATATAAAGTCAGTGAAGCTCATTTTTCAGAAATATTAATTCCTTTTTTTTCGTAGAGTTTTATTTTAACAAAAAAAAAAAGGTAAAAAATTTTAAATTTCTCAAAAATTTAAGTTCATTACTTTAGACTTTTCGTTGTGGCGACATACGTTCTAGAACTTCAAGCCCGCAGAAAATTATAAAAGATCAAGTAAATAGGTGGGACTGTACTCCTAACGTCATTCGAACATGACCTGAACGATCAAAAAATGTGTTAAGAATGGTTTTTTAAATAATTTTCTGCTCGTAGTGGGGAACTAACTAAACAAATACATAATAACACATATAAGAACCTCATATAAGGAAAAAAAAAACTTATTTGTGGTGCATTTTTTTTTTTAAAAATGGTGGATTTTAAAGGATTTGCAATTCATTTTTTTATCTTCCCTTTATCATTCAATTTCTATCACCCTACAGTAGTAGCGGTATAAGCTTCAATACATTCAATAATCGACAAAGAGACGAGGTTAAAACCACTGTGGCATCCGCAGATATTTCTGCTGAGTATAAAGTCCTATCAGTAGCATGTGAAGAGCCACCTCAGTCTGTAGATTTATGTATAGTCTGCCTGTTGTCAATGGAATAGCTAACGGCTATCGCTTCCGAGTACTCATGGATACGAGCTGCAACGATATTGTTCTTCGTCAGAAGTTCGTTCCTGGTGGAAATTATACAGGACAATTTAAGAAAATGCGACTATTAGATAACACTGTTAAGAGTTCCACTGGCTGACGTGATACTGGATACTCCGTATTACGTGGGGAAGGCGATGGCTGTTGTAATGTCAAACGGCGTCTATGACTTGATTCTGGGCAATGTTGAAGGGGCCTTGACTCCTTTTGAACCTGATGATGAGTGGGATGGGACTAAGTTTCTGTGTCCATGCACGAAGCAGGACGAAGCAACTCAGAAGAAGTTGTTATCCCCGATCATCGAAAGGGTTGAAGAAAATATAAGTGTGGAATCACTTGCTCGGCGAGAAGCCACTCAGATCAGTCATCAAGAGAAGAAGGTGTTAGTGGAAGATGCAGAAGTACCCATTTTGAAACCAACGTGTGATCGAGGTATTATCATGGTCGAGCAGAAAGAAGAATCTCCTATTGAGGTATTAACCACAGCCCAGCATCCTGAGACTGAAAGAGCCGACAAAGATAACATTATTCATACTAAAAAAAATACTAAAGTATCTGAAGGGCCGTTTATTGATGAGATTGAAGCTGCCCTTAATATTGCAGCTCCTTCATATGTATCAGACGCAGAAGGCAGACTGTTAAAGGTCTCATACGAGATAGAGCTGATTTAAGAGATAATCAGAGACAGGATCTTACTTTGCTAAGATTAAAGAAGTCCATTGAAAAGGACGATGGTATATACCTCTTGATTAATGACTTGTCATTTAAGAAAATTGTAGAAACTTCATTGAGAGAAATTATACGACCATATTATTGGCCCAAGACAAGCCAAGGAAACCCAAGAACAAGAAGTGATATTTGTGAAATAAAGTGCAAGATGTTAACAACTAACAAGATGTATCATAAAAGTATGTCAAGGAATAATATTTGCGAGATAAAGCGCAATATGATAGTAAGCGTACAGAATGAGAAATATGATAATGAAAAGGAGATAACAATTAGTGCACAAGAAGCGGAGAGTAAGAAGAATGATGAATCCGTTCCAGTGAATGCCTTAGCATTCATCGAAAATAAGAACACTTATGTTATGAAGAACAATGAAGTGAATGATGACAAAATTAAGAAGAAATCAGTGAGCAGTTTAGAATCTTTCGAAAGTAGAATTTCCGCTATGTGCCGAACAGTGTCCTATAGTGAATACAAGGCAAGTTTTTCAGGAAACAGTACGATCCGATGGAGACCATGCTCCGCGACAATGAAAGATAAAAGATGATGGAAGTTGTCTAGTGATATATAATGGAGTTATGGTGAGGTATAGGTCTTAACTGAATGGATAAATCTAAAAGTAATAATGTAAACGATTGATAAGCGTGTGTTATAAGATAAATAATAGGTAGTTAGATAATGGATATAGATGTGGTTATTAATATATTAATATAGGCTTAGAGGCCTAAGGGAGTTAATTAAAATGAATCTAATATAATTCAATTTGTATAAATACGATGAGAAGATAGCATAAATCATCATCATTCATTTAGAGGTAGGGGGGCAGAGTAGGAATGGTGTTAGAATGTATAGGAATGGAAGAGAGTGTAAAGTGCTCTACCTATTGCTTATTGCAAGTGGATGATTTGGTTTTGAGTTAGTGCGAGTAATCTGAAGAGAGTATTTGAGAGGACTTAGGCAAGAGGAGATATTCATTATAATTAGAGGTACAGGCCTGTTGTAAAAGTATAGGTAGATATTTATATTGAATAAAGTAAATGTATTAATAATAGATAAGCAGTCAGGTTTATCGATATAAGGTAGCTGAGAGGAGTTCCTGTGGTGTAAGTTAACTGTAATAGAATATTTCGAAAAAATAATATTAATAAATGGGGTTTAAAGTTTCATTTATAATTATTAGGATATATGTCTGATATAAGCAGGAAAGAGATAATAAATGTCATTAATGAGCAAAGTGGATAGTGGTAAGTTATGAACTGGTATGAGGATAAATGAGTTGGCAGGTGACTAATAAGTAAATAATTCTTATGAGGTTAATTGGATAGCATGAAGGGTACATAAAGTATGATATGTTTATAATAAGTATGTTAGATAATGTGCTGTGATTTATAATACGTAAAATAATAAATAAGTAAGATTTAGATTAACAGTATAAAAGTGAAATAAATGCTTATAAAAGGTAGATGAGTAGTTTGGCAGAATAAAATGGCGAGAAAAAAGATTTGCAATAGTCAGGAATTGAAAAAAAGGTTCAAGAAAAGTTTTGAAAAATGAGGTGGGAGCTCTATAGCTCTTGCGGTACCATTGCTTCACATGACAAGGTGTGAAGATACAAACCAAGAAACATCTTACCACCAATTGAGAAGGAAGAACTGATCTATAACCTAAGATAAGCATGCGGTGCTGATAACACAGCACTCCTGCACAGGCTCAATCTTAGGGTTGATATAAGTTTATAATTCACTAAGAGCAAAAACTAGTCCCAAAAAATAACAAAACAAACTCTTTTTAATTCAAAGCGACACAAAATCCAGTTAACTTAACAGATTAAAGGCCAGAGATATAAGAAGCGGTGAAACTATACTTACTTCGATGGATTTAGGAATTCATAATATACTGATAACATAACACTAAATTATTCATAGCATATTACCGAGGATAGAGCATTATTAAAGCGAACGTAAGCACCTAAAAATTACAGACACACAAACAGTGGGGAAACGAGAATATAGTAATGATATAAAAAATAATATAAATAATATAAAAAAATAAAAAGAAGAATAGAAAAAATAAATTTTTTTATGAAAGAAAATTCACATTATATAAAAAATAAATAACCTAGGCAATGATACCATATACATAGTCTCCCTGTAATATGTATAAATATAAATATATTTATATTAAATAAACAGAAAATGAAAATTAATATCAAAAGTTTTCGGAATTATATATAATAGTGTGATCTAACTTATATATATATATATTATATATATCCCCATAATTGAATATAAGACATCCAATACTAAAAAACAACCAAATTATATAATATATATATTAATAATATATAATAATAATTGATGTGTATTGATATGATAGTTAGTTGTTATAGATGATTGGAATTAATGATTATGCACGTGATGTATAAGATACACATATTATTTAGAGTATAGTAATAGAATAGCAATATGAAAGTAAACACAGACAATAAATACACACAAACACACACATATACAAATAATAAAAATCACAACAAATAATAAATTAAATATATATGAGTATTCATAATTATAATTAAATTTGATGAATAACTAACTGATTTATAGAACTAGGTGTCTTGAAAAATAATATAACTAAATAAATATATAATATAAATTATATAAAATCATGGAATTATAAAAGATAAATAATGAAAAAAAATATTAGAGCAACAATTAAATAATATTAAATAATATATTAATATTGTAATTAAATATATAATTATACATATAATTACAATTAATAATTATATTAAATAATAATATAATATAATTATAAATAATTAATTATTAATATAATAATAAATATATATAATAATAAATATTATAATAAATTAATATTATTAAATAAAAAATAATAAAATAAAATAAATAATATAAATAATTAAATGATAATATAGAAATGTAAGAAGCATACATAGATAATTAAATAGATCATATATTTACCATATACATATCTTCTTACACCTAAATCATGACAGGTAATATTTAATATTAAATATAAATTAAAGCTTAGATTGATAAATAAAATATATAAACTAAATTGTTTACCTAACTATAATGATAACATGGAATATTTGCAATAAATAATAAAATATAATATAAAATTAATTAAATAAATAATATATTAATATAATTAAATATAAAATAATAAGTAATATAATAATAATGAATAATAATAATTTAACAATAATAAGAAGAATAATAATATAAATCTCAAGGACAATTATTAATTTTATGATAAATATTAATACCTCATTTTTAAATTATAAATATTAAAATAATAATAATAATTATAATAATAATAATATATATTATATAAATAATAATAATAATAATTATAATAATATATTAAATAATTATAATAAATAATTATAATTAATAAATATAATAATAATAATACATAACAATAATAACCATTAATAATAATTAAATATAATTAAAACATTAAAAGAATTCATTAATATATATATATTATATATATTAATATATAATATATATTAAATATATATATATATTTATGTATATAAGGGGTTAGGTTCTGATTCATTGATATAACACTAATACCTTCATAATTAGAAGATTATTTGATGTTGATATATGAGAGTAAATGAATAAATATATCGAATTATTGTCATGAAATAGGAGATATAGTAAGAGGAGGAGAGTAGGAGGGTAGGTAAGGGGGAGGGGTGAGTAGGGTATAAGTGGCGTTTCTTTAACCATTAGAAGCTGTCATTAGATAATCATTCGAATGGTTGCTAGCAGCTTCCTGCACCAGACTGCACATAGATAACTTCCCGCCAGTATGTACATTAATTTGAACCGCGAACCGCACACTCTACGCTCTCCGTAAAACCTGGAAGTGAATGAATTCAGGTGTAGTTAAAGTAAAATCAGAGAGTAAGTATTACTTATGTCAGGTTGATAAGATCTTAAGTTATAGTTGAGTTAAGCACACATTAAAGATCACTTATATAATTATATATATTATATTATATATAAGAGAATGATAGCTTCGCCACTCTGTACTCTATATCGATGTAGTGGTACCGCACCTTGACATGAGGAGATTGATGTTTGGAAAGTAGTTAAGATGAAGAAGTACGATAATCAATATGCGATGTTACCAGGATACACGATAACATAAGAGTTAAAGCTAGTACTCCAACAGATAGAAAAACTTTTGAATTTGATTGAGTTAGTAGGTGTTACATCGTCAACTATACTACGGTGGATCACCAAATTTGAAGGGTATAGTTTATGAGTTTCATGAATTACTTGAATATACCTAACCTTCAATTTAAATAAGATAAGATTATTTTAGATGATTGTAAAAGAGAGTAAGTCTACGTTTGTCAACTAGATTAAAATAGTTAACTAAGTAGTTTCTCTATCCAGGAAACTGCTTAAGGATTCATCGTCATGGTTAGCTAGCAGCTACCTGTAATAACAGAAAACGTACTCAATAACATGATATAATAATAATTAATATATTAAATATATATACTAAATATTATATATTATTATAATATATAATAATATTATATATAATATATAATATTATATATATATATTTAATACTATATATATATAATATAATATATTTTAATATATATTAAGTAATAAATATTATTATTATAATATATAATATATATTATATATATAAATATTATATCATTATATAATTATATAAAATATAAATAATAAATAATATAATAATTAATTTAATCAATATATATTAATATAATATATATAATAATATATATAGAAATAATATAATAAAAATTAATATATATATATAATATAATATATATATATAATATTATATAAATAATATATATATATATATATATATATATAATATATATATAATTATTAATAATATATTAATATATTAATATATAATATATATATATAAATTAATTTATATATATATATATATATAATATATTATTAATAATATATATATAATTGATATAAATATATATTAATATATTAATAATATATAATAATAATATATTGATATATATATATAAATATAATATAATATTATATATATATATAACTATATATAATTTAATATATATATATATATAATATATATATTAATATATATATATATATATTATATAATATATATAATATTATAAATAAAATATATTATATATTATTATAATTTAATATATATATATATACTATATAATTATATATATATATATAATATATATATATAATATATTATATATATAATTTATTATATATATATACTATATATATATAATATATATATATTAATATATATTAAATATAATAATAATATATATATATATATATATACTATATATAATATTACATTTTGCAATAGTAACCATTCAATATAGCAAAAAATAAAATATAAATAATAATAATAATATATAAAAACCTAGAGAGTCTTATTTGCAAATAACTTCATAATCTGATTTATAATAGCTTTGATTTATCAGCTAAATTTACAAGCGTTATATAAATAATTATATAAAAGTTCATATATATTCCTTAATGCATTATTTTAATATAATATATTATACAAACGATATTACTAAAATATTAGTACAATTTCGCTGAGAGTTATTTTATCCAGAGCCATAATAAAGTAGAAGAAAAAATAATATTACCGTCAACTAATTCTGTATTACGAACTTTCGCTAAGGCCTCAATGATACTACTCCTTCATTTATTTTCTTTATTCTATTAGAATGGAGAGAAGCTCGTTGGAATAATATTTTATTAAAGAATTTCAGTAGGGAAATGAAGAACTGGCAGAGAATATAAATTAAGTAATTAAATAAAAGTTAAAATTATAAGAATAATAATAATAATAATAATTAAATAATGTTTATATATAATATAATATAATAATATATATATATAATTAAATAACTTATCAATAATTAATTAAATAATAATTATATATGATAATATATAAAATATAATATATAAATACTATATATAATTAAAATATATAATATAATATAATAATAATTAAATATTTATTATAATATAATAATATAATCTAAATAATACAAATATATAATAATTAAATATTAAATATAATAAATAATCAATGACAATTAAGTATAATACATATATATATTAAATAATTAATAATTAGTATATGTTAAATTAAATAATAATAATAATTAATAATATAAATATTATAATAATTTATAATATAATTAAAAATAATAATAAATAAAATATTAAATAATAATAATAAAATAATAATTATATATAATATTATATATAAATTAATTAATATAAATAATAAATTATATAAATAAATAATAATATTAATTATATAAATTAATAATTATAATTATAATAATAATAAATAAATTAATATAATATAATATAAATATATTTTAATTAAATATTAATATAAAATAATCAATAATAATAATTTAAAATGAATAATAATATATATTTATAATTTTATAATAAAAATACATATTATATAATAATTTATAAAATTATTATATATAATTAATAATAAATAAGTAATTATATAATTTATTATATTAATTAATAAAATAAGTAATATATAAATAAATTAATATAAATAATTAAATTATAAATTAATATATAAATAAATAGAACATAATCTTTATTAATAACTAAGATAATCTTTAATAAATATATTTAGCAATTTATGTAACACCAAATCAGTAAAACATTTTAATTTATATAATTTAATTTATTATTATTTATAATATATTAAATAATTTAAAATATAATATTTATATAATTTATTATTATTATTTAATTATATATTATTATTAATTATTAATTTATTATTAATATATTATTATATATGATTAATATTTAATATTTTATATTATATATTATTATTTATAATTTATTATTATTATATTATTTGTATTTATTTATTATTATTATTATTATATATTATTATTATTAATTATTTATTAATTATTATTATTCACTTTATTTATATATTATATTATATAATTATATATTATATTATTATTAATTATTACACATTATTATTATTTAATATTATAATAAAATATATAATATTATTATATACATTATTTATAATATTTATTATTATTATTATTATATTATAAATTATATTATCTAATTTAATTATTATTATTTATAATTATTATTAATTATTTAAATATTATTTATTAATTATTATTATTATTATATGACATTCAATATATTTCACTTGCAAATTATGTAATTGTGTTTCCCTATGTACTTATGACAATTAGAGACCTATTGATTATTATTTTTTTATATTTATATAGTTTTTTTTTAAACGTAATTATAAATCATTTTATATATTAATTAAATAAATATAATATTCAGAAATATTAAATATCTATATAATATTATATATATATATATATATATATTATATTTATATATATTATTAATATAATATTAATATAATATATATAATAATATATATAATATATATATATATATATTAATTAATAATATATATATATATTATTTATATAATATTATATATATATATAATTATATATTACATATATTAAATATATATATTAATAATTAATAATATAAATATATTATAAATTAAATAGTTAATATATATATATAATATATATTAATATATATATAATATATATATATATATATATATTAATTATATAGTATATATATTAATATTTTATATATTATATTATTATATATTATATATATAATTAATAATATATATATATATATATAATTTTATAATAATATATATATATATATATATTATAATATATAATATAAAATATCATATATAATATATATTAATTAAAGTAATATATAAATTATATATATAATATATAGTATATTATATCAATACATAAATTATATATTAATATAATATTAAATATATTATAATATAATATATAATATATATATATATATTTCTATACCTTAATACTGAGGGTAGGTTATCCGGTTTAATAAAAATAATAGTACCTATATAATAAATAGAACGGTGGCCTGCCCTATCAATATTAGGGCATTATTCCAAACCCTCAGTAAAATAAGGTTTAGAATATTAGTTATCAGACCTGGCCTAGATACTACAAAAGTATAGATTTTCGTTATCTATAGTGGCATAAACGCTATCGAGTTTAGTTTTGAAAATATCTGTCCTAGGCATAATTACATATTCACCAATACCAAGGCATTACCGTATATATATTTGAAACGCCTACGGAGGTACTTGGACCAACATAGTCGTATACTTTATATTAACTATTCACTCTGAAAAGTATAGATATAGATTATTATAGGTATAAGTATATAGTATGATACTATTATATAAGTGTATATATATATATTATAATATATATATATATATATTTATATATTGTATAATTATATATTAATATATTTATATTATATAATATTAATATAATAGTAACTATATATTATATATATTATATATTATATAGTATATATATGTATATAGTATAATATGATATATATATAAATTGATAATATAATAAGTATAATATAAAATATATATTATAAATGATTATGAGATATTATTATTAGTATGTGTGTGTGTGTAATTATATATATTATTAAATAATTATTTATATATAAGTATATTATATATTTATATATATATAATATATAATATATGAATATATTATATTATTAATTAATATATATATAGTAAATAATATATAAGTAATATATATATATAATATAATGGTATATATATATATAAGTATAAGTATTAATATATGTATATATATGTTAATGTATATAATATAATAGTAGTAATATATAAGTATATAATATTTATGGTATATTAATTATAATATATTAATAATAATTAAATTATTAAGTAGTTATATATAATACTATAGTTATATAGGTAGATATATATATATTATTAATATTAGTATACTAGTTTTTTTAATATAATTCATTAGGGTGAGCGCGTAAGGATGTAAGAAAATAGAATAAGAGAGGTTTCGAGTTATATCAGATGAATAATATGAGAGGTACAGTAATATATAGAAGTTATTATAATACATGCCAAGTGTAGTTCTGAAGTGCTTCTTAAATAGAATTTAAAGATTTGTTCCTTATTAAAGACTAACAAAGAAATTTGGAATAAATCTTTAATTAGATAAGGATAGATAGAAGTATGGGACACGATCTTAAAGGGGAGGATATAGTGATAGTTCCGATATTATATAATGGCATAAGGAATATCATATATATACCATTTATATATCTGAAGTATTTATATATTATTAAATCATATAAATATATATATTAATTATAAATTAGTATATATATATATATATATAATATATAAATATATATATTAATAATATATAGGTCGACCTAAATAGATTATAGGTTTACATTTTTATAGCCTATATATTGTATTATATAATATATATATATAATAGTAGTAATAAAATATAATCATTAATAAATAAATAATGGTAAGAATTGTAATATAAAAGTATTACTATAAGACATATTTATTACTATATATAATTTAGTTTATATTATATATATTATATTTAATATTTATATTGTAAATTTAAGCTTCCATTCGTACTACAACTTGTGCGGCCCAGTTTTTTCTTTTTTGGGTTTGATGAACTGGATTCGCGTGTATTTAGTCACTATTATTGAGTAACGAGAGGTGATACGGAGATGTGTTGAATATAGCATTAGTCATGGCCGCTGATTTAGAGGTAAGTCGCGTGTCCTTATCCTAAAGCTAGAAAATATTAATATTTTAGCTCTATAGAGTACATATTGTATGAGTATATAAAACAAGCTTGAGATATATATATAATTAATGCGAATTATAACATACGCATCTGTGGCACGTGCAGGATTTACGAAGACTTAAACAAGCAGAAGATGTCATAATCTCAATTTATCTCTGATATTTCACCAATATTATATTTTATAATTAAAAGTAAATACATTAACAAAATGATTATAAGATAATCATTATCTATTTATTTGTTGCTATGGCTCCTCAGACGAGCTCCGATGAGTCATTATGACAATATAATATGAATATATAGACTTAAGCAAATAGTATTATATATATCTCTAACCAGTTTGGATAATACTATGGGCTTATAGCCGTTCATAAACCAAGTGTTGGCAGAGGACGTCATGAGTAATAATTAATTGTATTATGACCTATATATATGGGGTTTAGTAAGAGTAGCTTAGGGAGCCCCCATAAGTCATGATTTATTTCGTTATAAATTATCACCGTGGGGATATTCCTTTACTATATTTCATGTAAGTCATAAAAAAAATCTAAATATTAGTAGTATAAATAGAAGTATATAGTATATATAGTAAGTATATGATATATATATACTAATAATATATATCCATTGTCAGCCAGAAGAGAATAGTGATAGTTCAGAGTAGTAAGTATTGATAAATATAGTTACAGGAGTATATATTATAATATTAAGTCTATATTAGTGATATATATACTATATTATAGTATAATATGATGATAATAAAATAAATATATATAATATATATATATTATTATTAGTAGTATGTATATATACTATAGTAAATGGTTATTTATTAGTATATTATATATCTATGAATATACTAGTATATAGTATATGTAGTAGTATTATATATAATATGTATAAGTATATATATGAGTAGTATATCACGTAAATAACCGCCCCTTCAAAAATTGAGGAAATGAAACTGATTTACAAGTATAAGCCGGTTTATATGTATTGTCTTTTGACAACCGTTTTGAAAATTTTCAAAACTCCGCTTAGTTAGTACAAAAGATTGGGCGGTAAAGTTTGGTGTATATCTTACACAGATGCAAATAGATATTGTTAATAATTGATGAAAAGTATTTTAAATCATGTGCAAAACATAGGCCTTTCAAAATATTGAAATGTCACATTGAAAGTTTTCCTTCCCCCTCTTCGTTGACAGGTGCTCCATGAGTGCCAGACTTGGTTAGTATTTCAAGTTGGTCTTAAACCACAGTCTTTATTTTTACATAGTTGTCATTGACGCTCCTTCAGATCGAAGGCAGTTTGACCCCAACGTGACTTGCATTTTTTTCTAATATCGAAGTATTAAGACATATTTAAACTCACAGATGTGTAGAGGACTTGATTCTGTGTACGCGAAATTGACGTCATGAGGAATACTTGTCGCTAGGTAATGGTTGTTAAAGATGATATTTATCGGTTAATTGAAAGTTAGTATTTATCATATAATGTCTCTATGGGAGTAAAAATATCCTGTAACAAACACGTGATTGTTTGCCAAACGTTTCTTGGTAAACTTCTGAATGGATTCAAAAGTATGTATCTCCATAGTGTCGTGGTCAATAATTTATTTATTTATTATACGTAGTTATGAAGATTTGCGTAATGCTTGGTTGAGTCAGGTAAAGGTTGTGTTATTGAACGATCAGATAATTCGATTTGAAGTGTTATTTGAACTAAGTATTCTGTATTGTCAACCTTCGGCGTCTTTTCTGCGTGGAGCTAATGAAGAAGGTGACGAGGAAGCGGACCGAGTGAGAACGTCGATGTCTTGAATTGACTTGCACTCACGAAGTAGGACGTCTCCCTCTTAATTGGTATTCCGAGTCGAGATGCAGATAATTCTA
>JABUQX010088486.1:32500-39759 GCA_015478945.1 Trachelipus rathkii
AGCATTTAAACCCCCATTAAAAAACTACCTACTTTTAGTGGCAATATTTTAGAATATGCCTCTTTCATTGAATCATTTGAAAACTATGTTGGAGGTCAGAACTATTCTGATCTTAGTAAACTCGGTTTATTATTGGATTGCCTTCAAGGCACAGCGAAACAGATGGTATCTGGCTATGCCATCACCGCTACTAATTATAAAATTATCGACGATCTTCCTAAGGAAGATTTTGATAATCTGCGAAGTCCAAGAGACTTTAATTGAATTAAACCAAGTTAACCCCCCTAAGTATGAATAAGCAGATATTACCAATACTAAAGCTGACATAAAATGCTATATAGAACTTTAAAAAAATAAGGACTAATAGCTTGATGAAAATCGGTTTCTACATTTTGGGTGTTTTACTGCCCAAAATATGCCCTCAAAATCAAGAAAAGGTTTAAATGGGATAGCGGCTGGTGAAAGTTTGGACCCTTGAATTTACTTTTTGAAATGTTAAACCAGGCCCCTTTCAGTTTTAGAGGCCTCAGGTCAAACATTATCCAACAAGGACGATAAAAAAATTAAAACCCCATAAAAAATCTGAGCATACTTCACCTTTCACCTTCCAATAATAAATGGAAGGGACAAGGGGCCAAACCCAAACAATCAACTATATCATTTCCGTTATACAAACTCTCACAATCCAATAATAAAACCAAACTACCAACCTAACAACATAAACCTACTTTTAATACACACGTTTAATAGGTTAACAATATAATTCCCTCACCATCACAATAAACCCATAGTTATAATAAATCAAAATATTATCAAAATTTTCATAATAATAATTTATAATAACAATAACTTCCCATAGTCAAAATAATTTTATAAAATTGCCGTTTCTGTAACAGCAGTCATTACACTGCCAACTGTAGTTTTAAATACCCTTGAACTTCGTAATCAATTAGTTAACAGTCATCGTTGGTGCCGAAAGTGTTTAGGTGCAACATCCTCATCTGATGTGTCAAACACTAAAAAGTGTTACAGATCTGTGTCAGTCCCAGAACATCATAACTGCTCTTTGTCCCCAATAATAAAAAACAAAGAGTATGTTACAACTGTAATCCGCAATCCGCTTCAAACCACCTAACTTCCACTTTGTTGGCTCAGAGTCACGGTGTAGCTCTTCCCATAGCGGATTTAAAAATAAATAAAGGAGATAAACCCATCTTGGTTCGAAGTATTTTCGATCAAGGATCTCAACTCACTTTAGTTTCAAAATCAGTAGTTAAAACATTAAATTGTACTCCCATTCAAATTAACATACTCATAAACGGAATTCAACAAAAAAAGGACTTCCTTAGAATGATGTGGTCATCCTTAAACATCATACCAAAGGATAGGGTGGATCTATTTCTGCTGTTATAGTAACTCAACTCCTAACGATTTAAAATACTGGCTTGTCGAAGACAACACTGTCAGACAATATCGTATCCTTGCTCAATCCTTATCACTTAAGAATCATTACGGATATTTGGGTTACTTTCTGATCCGCACCCCCCCCCTTATCTCAATCATATGAGAAAATAAAAAAATTAAATTGTTAAACACAAATGTAGGTAATATTATTTGGGGCAAATTACCCTTTGCTTCTGGTGCACAGATTCTCAAGTCACTATTGTATCTTCTTTTAGGGCCGAAGTCCAATTTTTTATCCTATAATTAGTTTTAGCCATTCTAATCATAAAAATATTGATCATTTTCCTTTCTCCCTATAATTGAGGAGGAAAACCATTAGCTTTAGTTGAAAATCCTCCCCTCTCTATAACTGAGGCGAGACTCTTTAGAATTAAATCCCTTCACCTCCCCCGAAGTGCCGAGGGCGGGGAAGTTGGTAAATAAGCGCATCAACTTTCATATTTAGCCAAAGGAAATTTAGATTTAGTGATAGGTTTAAGGTTTTATTCTGCCTCGGACGAGGCTTGTGAAATTGATTCCCCTGTATACAAAAATAATGAATTTTGCCTCAATGAGGTTTGGTGATGAAGCATGCACCTTTCTGAAAAAATATTATGTCCCTCGGAAAAGTACAAAAATATAATTTTTGTCTCCTCTGAGACTTGTGAGAACTCCAAAATTTTTAAAATATTGATAAAAATCCCTTGTCTCAGACAGCTGAAGAATCTATTTCTGATCGAGCATCAATAAAAAAATCAGAAAATATATTACTTTGAGCTGAGACCCTACTCCCCTCCTCTGTGATTACAGAATGAGGAATATAAACAAAACACCATATGAGACCTCGTCGTTTATGGTCTCTCTCCCATATTGGAATATTACCTGATGAGCAGTTTACTTTAGCTGAAAAGACTACTCTTGAATCATTTAAAGAAAATTTGCGCTTTATAAATGGGAAATATGTGGTGTCATTGCCATGGCGTACAAATCATCCCAACTTACCAGATAATTATTCTTTGTCGAAACGTCGACTCTACAGTGTATTAAAACGGATCAGCAACCCGAACTATTAAAATCTTCAACGATGTGATAAAGGAACAGCTGTCCCTTGACTTCATCGAGGAAGTAAAACCTTCCACCCCCCTCCATCCTGAAGCCAAATTACATTACTTACCTCATCATGGGGTGCGCAAAAATTCCTCCACGACTAAACTTCGTTTAGTCTATGACTGCTCATCCAACAATCCCAGTTTAAATTTCTGTTTACACAGTGGTCCTTCTCTGATAACAGATCTGGGAAAATTATTATTAAAATTTAGAATAAAAAAGTACGCAAGTTCTTCAGATATTGAAAAAGCTTTCTTAGGCATTCGTTTAGCAGAAAAGGATCGAGATTCAACTCGTTTCCTATGGGTCAGAGACCCCTCAGACCCCCAATCTCCTATAGTAACATATAGGTTTAAATCAGTACTATTTGGAGCAACTTGTAGTCCATTTTATTGGCGCATGCCCCATCACCATGAAAGTAAATCGCAAACTACTTATAAAAGAGCATATAGAAACAAATTTATGTAGAAACCTTTTCGGTACATTTGACACGAGGAGGAAATAAAACGTTATTTTTTTGAAACCGATTCTTGTTTGCATAGGCTGGTTTAAATTTAAGAGAGTGGGCTTCCAACTCATCTCTCGCTACTTCTATGTTCCAAGAAAAAGAATTGGGCATAGAAGAATCTTGTTTTAAAAATATAGGTATGTAATAAGATACCTCTTCGGATACCATGTCCTATCCCACTCGTAGCTTCGACCTAGAAGCCATTACAAAACGTAAAATATTGCACAATGTTGCATCTGCGTTTGATCCTCTTTTTGTTTTGTCACCCGAAGTTATAAAAGGTAAAATGCTTTTACAAAAAATATGGAAATTAAAACTTTGGGACCACAAGCCATTCCCAATGATCTTCAAAAAGAATGGAGATCACTTGTGGTCAATTTGAACAATGTTTAAAATTAAGGAAATGCCCAGGCAACTTATATATTCAATTACGTGAACTCTACCGCTTTTTTTCCGATGAGTCTGGCTCTGATACGCGTACTGTGGTGTATGTAATCTCTTGTGCAGACTCAACACCCATCTCAAATATATTGTTATCAAAAGTGAAAGTATCACCCATTAAAGAGCTCTCCATTCCCCGTTTAGAACTTATGGGAGCTCTACTATCATCTCGCATGTTAAAATTCATTATAGAAACGTTTGAAAATATATTAAACTTTAAACTTTGAAAAAATATATGCTTGGTGTGACAGTCAAGTCACCTTGCAGTGGATTTTTTCACAAAAACAACTCTCCACCTTTAACCAGAACCGGGTGGACGAGATTCGTAAAAACGTTCCCTCTATAGAGTGGAAATATGTCCCTACACAGGACAACCCCGATGACCTTGCTTCCCGCGGGTCAGGTTGTAAATATTTAGCTTCTGATTTATGGACAGCAGGTCCAGACTGGCTCTTAAATCCGCTCCAGACTGGCCAGTCTGGAGGGTAACATCCTTCCTCTTCACAAAATAGAAGAAGGTTTAATAATCTCAGCTGTGACACTTATTCCTGTTGAAAGTATATTGAAACTGTGAGAATTACTCATCGCATATAATAAACATACATAAAATATACAGCTAAGTATTCAGGTTCATAAAATAATTTAAAAAGACTCCGTAATTTATATAACGAATCAATTATAAAACCTGAACTCTTCCATCAACTCTCCATTGAGGAGAAACAAATTTCTGAGTCACATTGGATCAAATATATGCAAAGTTTGCATTTTCAGTCTGAAATAGACTGTTTACAAAATAATAAACCCCTTACACATTTGTGTAAACAACTTAATATTATATTAGTAAATGGTATTCTCAGGTGTGACAGAAGGTTAAGAAATTCCTCCCTACCTGATGACACCAAATTTCCCCCTTTTACTCCCAAATAATCATCATTTGATAAAACTCCTCATATCGCCAACACAACGGACTCTTTATCATTTAGGAACCTCTGAACTCCTTTTAATAATACGCAGAAAGTATTATTTTTCCTATATGAGGACCAACATTAAAAAAGTCAAGAGACCATGCATCTTGTGCAAACGTTTGCAACTTCACTTTAGGTCTGCCCCTCTGGCTGCTTTACCTAAAGTAAAAGTAGTAAACACCAAACCATTACCTATTGGGAGTTGACTCCTGACAGGTCATTCTTTTTTATAAATTAAATGAAAAACTTCAAAAACAGCTACTACAAAATGTTTATTGTATTCATTTACGCTGTGCAACGACTCGAGCAGTCCATCTCGAGCTCGTTTTGGACAATAGCACAGAATCCTTTCTTAGATCATTCCGCCGTTTCAGGGTAGACGGGTGTTCCCCTCTGTGTTCTATTCAGCATAACGCCGGCGACATGCAACGCCTTTATCGCTGAAAATTGACGATACCCGATTTTTACCATCAGGAAAAACATTTTTTCTACTTCAACACTGCCCCTTTAATACCAGTTCAATCCTGCTCTAGTAGCCACACGGAGGATTTTTTTGAAGCGTATCATTGGAATAACGCCACAACTGCCATTTGAAACCGTACCCTATAATGCCCTCTACTTATAAATGAATTTTATACCACATATCATCCGAAGTGGAGACGGTTTTGAATTGCCGTCCTCTCACGTTTGTAGGGGATGACCTCAACAGTGAGGAACCACTCACCCCTCCCATTTATTAACAGGGCATAAATTAAATTCACTCCAAGTTCCAGAGGAACTTGTTGAAATGGATGCAACAAATTTAGATCCTATAAAAATTGGTAAACGCTACAAATATACCCTCATGCAAAACTCTAACGAACTCAAAACTTAGTCCTATTGTATTCACTAAGTATTCAGCTTGGCAATCTTATAATAAATCAGATCGTTCAAATGTAACTGTCGGAGACGTCGTCCTGGTGGAAGATGACGGTCCCGTTTAAAATGGAAAATGGGAATTGTAAAAGTTTTACACACTTCCCCTGATGGCTATGTACGATCGGTTTCCTTGAATACGAGAACAGGTGAAATTACTCGTGCCGTCATTCATCTTTACCCTTTGGAAATTCATAGTAACCATTCATGATTCTTTCCCACAGAAGAGAATCATCACAACATCAAATTCTCCCGCCTAGGAATCCCACCGCCCAGGCTAACATCTCTGGCTTCCCCGCTCGTAATTAAGAAGCTATATTTGATGTTGAAATAAGCTTCGACGTCAACCTTATTGTCCATTTAGACAACACTAAAAAACTTATCATATAACTTCTCTTACTATTGAACAATAACAATAACTCTTTTAAAATTTCCCTACTTATACTTTAATTCAAACGTGAACTGTGTATTCCTCTCACCAGTTTTTCCCATGATTTCTTTCCAAAAAGTAGTTAAGCTCATATTGCGGCATTGGGAGTTTTCTTACTTCAGGGTTTAGTGCCGGGACTTGCTGGCTTGTATAATGTAATTTCAGTGCCTTGTATATAAGTTTCAAAATACATTACTCTCAGAGCTAAACGGTAATCGACTTTATAAACTTAAATTATTTCCATCCCTGGATGAAATTCTTTTAGGGAAGAGTTTCCGTAGGAGTGGTACTCTTACAAGTTCCCTTGACTATTTTTCTGTTGATGGTTCGGGTTAATTACCACCTTTTTTCAGGCTAAGGAAAAGAAAAAAAGGAAAACCAAACCCTTTTTGATTGAAACTCAGTGGTCATTGCTTTCTGTTTAGTGGTATCTTTTTGACAACTAGAGTATACAAGACGTGAGAGTTAAGTTCCATATTACATATGTTGATGTATGTCACCCATTACCGACCCACTCAAATTTCCCATCCTTCAGACACAGTTAACTGGCGAATGTAAAGTTATAACTTATTTCTTTATTCTCAACATTAAATTTACCGAAAAACAATTCAATACTTTTTCTGTGGTCCTTTGGTGGGGAATTAATGTCGTAATTTACTTTCAAATTATTTCAAATTCGCCACTCGTGCCAATATGTCCTTTGGGTTTGATGACTGTATTCGCCGTGAGTGGTTTGGCTTGTGATCGTGTCAAGGGGATCGAGATTGCATTAGTCGTCACTTTTTCCTAATAAAACTTTTGTAAATATTAATATTAATAATCATCTGTATATAAAAAATTAAAAATTATCATAGAAGACTGAAACTCGGATTCGGTATGCTAATTTTTGAACCAAAAATTTCAAAGTACCGTAAAAACCATCATGAATTAAAGTACCTTTATAATCGAGTTAAGTTCTTGCAATTTACACAATTGATTGCATTCTACTAAAACTATAAAGTCCAAGTTTGGGATCTCCTAGGGTTACCTGTAAACCCCCTAAAAATGGGGTTAAGGGGCTGGAGCCCTCCCCCCTTTCATTTTTGGCAAAGTTTTCCAACATATTCTTTTTATTCATATCCCCGAACTCCTAGTATACACAGTTTCAACAAACAATTATATATATATTAGAATGTATACTATACTATATATATATAATATAATATATATATATATAATATATATATAATATATAAATATATATTATAATATATATATAATATATATAATATATATATACTTATATATATATATATATATATATTATATACATAAATATAAGTGTATATATATTATAGAAATATTTATTCCCTGTATTAAATTCTAATTAATTGATGTATTAACTATTTTAAAAAAAAAATTGACTTGGGGTTTTTAAAATGCTACAAGATTTTAGAATATTTGTGTTTTT
>JABUQX010088487.1:0-7500 GCA_015478945.1 Trachelipus rathkii
TTTTTTTTTAAATAATTGCCTGATTAATGCAGACTAACCCCGGGGACTGATTGGTTTAGAATATGTAGAATGATATGGTTTGTAATATCGATAATAATGTTTTGTATTTCATGATATTTTGTCCATATCTTTCATATTGCCTTCCCTCTCCATTAAATTTAATTATGAGTTGAGAAAGGAGACTTCCTTTTTTTTGATGTGTTAGTGTTTTTGGTGCGGAAGTGGTAATCATATATTAGATACATAGCAACCGCACTCACGTACAGATTCATTTATATATTATACAGAAAAGGTTAGGTCTTGTCTGGTCTTTTGCACTAAGTACCTAGATATTAGATATTTGGATTTGAAATAGATTAACTCACTAATATATTCCTAAACTTAGGTTACACACAATTATTTGTCAATCAAGCTTTGTCAACCGCAAGAAAATCTTTTTACAAATTTGAAGATGAAAAAAATGAATTTTTACACCTACGACAATGTTGAAATTGCCCTGTGAAGTTGGTCCCATAACAAGTTATTTCATCCTAAAAATCAATTTTGTAATGGGCCCCCCCCCCCCCGCCGATAGTTTCTTCTACAAGCTCCTTTGTTTGTGTAGGAATCTAGTAGTCCCTTGTTATTTACTCAATCACCTGTAATAATTGTGATAGTGTGCACATTGATGAAACTGTTGATTAGAAGAGAAGACTTTCTTTCCAGAATTCTTAGTCTCAGGATGAAAGTCCCTTATTTAAGCATCAAACTACTTTTGAACTACAGTTTAATGATGTCGTTGGTGCCAGGCCTCTTGGGTACTGGAGATTGCCAAGATTGAACAGCAAATTAGGCTGAATCATTTGTTATAAAACAATGTTTAGAAGAGAATGATCTGAACTTGCAAATAATATTTTCTTTAGGATGCCTAGATCCCATAACCTCATAGAGAATATCAGGCTACCTTGAATTGAATAATATTATATATCCCTTGCAGCTCGCCCTCTTTTTTGTGGGTTGATTAATTTAGTATCCAAGGTTTTTTTTTTTTTTTTTTTTTTTTTTGTTGTTGTTGTTTTTTGTCCTGGTCCTTTAGCCTTTCTGCTCCACTGACTCTACTTTCAGTTGTCTCTTTTAGGATTAGCGGAGGACTCGTTTTTAATTAACTTTTGTATTTTCGTTAGATATGAGCTTTTTTTTAATGTTTTAAGTATTAAAATTGCTGGTCTTTTTATGATTTTATTGATTTCTTAGTGGTTTTATTCTTGGTGGAGGTACGAGTAAAGGTAAGTTTTTCTTTAACTCTTTATGCTATATTTAATAGGTATATGAAGGCCTTGGTGGGCCGAAAAGCTAAATTCTTTTCATTTTCACCTGTGTCTATTTTATGTAATACTTAAAGCGGTCAGTAGCATTTATTATTATTATTATTATTATTATTAATTGAGTTATATTATTATTATTAATTATTATATATATATATAGATATATAAGTAATAGTATATATATATATAGAATATTATATATATATATATATAATTATATATATATATAGATCATATATATTATATATAATATTATATTATATATAATATATAATATATAATATATATATATATATTGGAAAAAAAATTAAAATTACATCACATCAAAAAGATCAATTGTCTTCATCATGCTTTTAGCATGGCGAAACTACGATCAAGGTTGCCAGAATTTACGCAAATGCCTTGAGCCGAACAGAATCTTGCTATCAGTCCTGACGATAATCTTGTGCATTGCTAGGATATCCTTCTATTGTTAAGAGGGAAATATATGGTAACAGACAGGATTTCAACTGACTAAGGCCTACTGCGGTAGGTAATGAAATCCCCAAATTCCGTGGGATAAAAGGTTCGTTGGTAAACTAACTGACCATCAATGCAGGTCCGGCGTAGCTATATATGTAGGTATATAATAATATATTATATATATATAGGTAGTATAGTATATATAGTAATAATAATTATATATATATAGAATATATATATTAATAATATATATATTATATATATATCATATTATATATATATATAATATATATATATATTATATATAATATATATATCACTTTAACAACAGATTCTACAGCTCATTTCTCAAAATTGGCAAATAAATGATGTTATTAAATCTATTCAGTTTAAGCCGAAAAAACTATAAAAAAATATAATAAGTTTTTTTGCAGTTTCAGTAAATACCAAAAAAAATTTAATAAAGGGACCAGCAAAAAAATCAAAGCAGTATTTTTTTATATCGATATAAAGCGTTTTTTCATTTTTCTTTTTACGTACAAGCTTGCATTTCCTCATTTGTGTCTTGGATAAAACACATTTTCGTTGGGAATACTATAATATAGTATATATATTATATATATATATAATATATATATATATATATATATTATAATATATGATATATATATATATATATATATATTAATATATATATATATATATATCAGATGGGCAAAAACAATTCGGGGGTTTGATATATAATATATTATATATATATAATAATATATATTATATATATATATATATATTTATAATATAATATAATATATATATATATATATATATATATATATATATATATATATATATATATATTATATATATATAAGTGGTGACTCCGTTAATAGGGGGAAAATTTTTGATAAAAACACAACGAATTTCGGGTATTTTCTTTATTGTGGCAATTTCTATTATTAGCGTTATTTGTTTGTATATATCTATGAATTTTAATATTTATAGGTAAATTTTTTATAAATATGGAAAATATTTTTAGTAGTTATGACATATCTTTAAAAAATTAACAAAGATTTCTTGTCCTTTATTTTTGATTATTTCCAGAGTAACTCCCTAGAATATTTATCGAAATTTTACTATATCGCCCGCTGTTTGGAAGGAATTTCTTCACCTAAAATAATATATATAGACCAAATCCTAGATAAGCAGGCAATGATATTTTTTTTCGTACTTTTTTCTAAATTTCAGACACCTGCTTGCAATACAAGCTAAGCTATGAATAGTGTGAGACGTTGCTTTTGCGTTCAAATTTTGTGTAAAAAAAGCATTTCTTTTTTAAATTATTTTGCTTCACTAATTTTAGGGAAAAGTTCTTTCAGACCGATAAATTTGTTAATTCAAATAATAATAATAATAATAATAATAATATAATAATAATAATAATAATAATAATAATATAATAATAATAATAATGCTATTTTCAGTTTTTTTAAACATTTATTTAGTCAATTAATTTTTCGAGTAAGTTGTTACACGGCACCGCTCGCGCGCATTAGAAGCGTGCGGTCCGCAATGCATCCACCCTATGGTATTGTTTTAGTTTTTATTAAACTCAATAAATAGCTAACGAAAAATTAATTTAACTAGAAGAATAAAATAATTTTGAAAATATATATATAGTATATATATATAATTATATATATATATTATATATAATATATTATATATATAATATATATATATATATATTATAATATATATATATATATATATATATATAGTTGTAGCCGACACCTTTTCCCGGATTACTTCCGGTATCAGTGGCGCCGGTTTATTGCCTGCAAATTGCTAACGCTCTTCAAGAAAAAGATAAGAAATCAAGACCTATCATAGATCGTCTCATATTTATCTCCTTTAGGAACAACCTAAAGAATTGTGTGATATTCTACTTCCTTCACCAGACCCATTTCTTCGCGAAGCCACCTCGTCTTAATATGTAATGAATTTACATCAAATGTCTCGCATCCTGGATTAAGGGTACTTTACGAACTGGATCAAGGAAAGAATATTTTTGGCCTTGTATGGATCGTGACATTAGGCTTTTGTACGCACTTGTGAGCAGTGCCAGCTGTCTAAAGTCCATCGTCACACCAAACAAAAGGTAAGTCCATTAGAAAGTTTCCTTCTTCAAGATTCGAGAACAGTTCATAAATATATATATATACTAATATATATATATATATATTATTATATAAATATATATAATTATATAATATATATATATATATATTATATTAGTATATATATATATATATACTGATATATATAGTATAGTTATATATATATATATCGTGGGTCGCTTTTTCACTTTCAGCACTCTGTGGATCTTCTACTCACCTGCATCGACCGAAATACCAAATGGGCTGAAGCCTTCCCACTCCCCAACACTACAGCAAAATCTATTGCCTATGCTTTTATGCAGTGGATCTCATGATTCGGTGTTCCTCTCTATGTTATTTCTGACAGAGGTTCTCATTTCGAAAGCGAGTTCTTCAGTGAGTTGTCACATATGATTGGTTTTCATCGTCTTCGAACAAATCAGCATACCATCAGCAATGTAATTCCCAGATTGAGCGTTTCACCGTCCTCTTAAACTGCATTAATGGCTAGAAAGGGAAAAACTGGCTTCTGTCTTTAACAATCACTCTACTTGGTCTCAGATGCATTCCAAACGATTCCGGTTATTCCGCATTTGAAGCAGTAACTGGAAAAAATCCACTTTGTCCTATGGACATTCTTCAATCCTCTCCCTACAACAAACAAGAAATGGATTCTTTTATGAAGAAATTTATCGCCCACATGAAAGAATTGGACTTTAGAGACCTTCCTACTTTTCACTCCTTCAACAATTCTTCATATATCCCGGAAGCTCTCAAGACCTGTTCTCATGTTTCTAAGGACTGATAGGATCAGAAAACCCGTTAAAAGCTCAGTGATAAGGTGGTCCTATTTCAAAAGTCCCTTCGAGACTCGAATGAATACATTGTTTCAAAGATAGACTCAGGAAATGGTCAAACTGACAGTGGTCTTAAATTAGCCGTTTAAAAAAATCTGCTTTTATGGAAACTGTAACGTCAACAATTCCTGATGCCTCTCAAGATCCTGATGTCCTAGAAGTTCCTGAAGTGCTGCTGGTTCCTGATGTGTCTGATGACCCAGACTACCCTGATGTCTCTGACGTCACCGATGTTAAAAGTATCCCTCTTTCTAGACGGAACCATCCACGTGGAGTTCGCTTCAGATTAAAAGCCACTCCGTGTTCTGGTGGGGAAGTCAATATATAGTGAAGTTGTTTTTAGTATACTATTCCATAATAAAATAAAGATAAATATTATAAATATCCTTAAAATATTTTAAAAATATTATTATTATTTAAAATATTATTTGTATAAAAACTTCTTTTTTTTAATGTAATTTTTATTATTTTAAGTTTGTTATAATTTTTTCGTTAAAGAATAATGATGTTTTCTGCTTTTGTCTTATTAGTCTTAAAGAGATACTAAAATCATAGAGATAATCTTTTGCTAATATAGAACAAAGAAGCTTAAAATATCAAATCAAAACCACTAAGCTAAGAAGCAAATAAATTCTACAATAAATTGGACTGCCTCCCCTCTCATTTAGAAGCTGGACTACAAGATCTTCGCCTTATCTGAGAGATCTTCAAGATTGTCTGCCCTATAAATAGTAGCTTAACTAATCCAAGAAGATTCCTCGAAGAGTTTTGGCCAGAATAACCAACCAGCCTCCTGCTTAGCCAACCAAATAACACCTTGCTATAACTAGTCCTTTTTAATTGTCGATTCTCTTTCAGCTATATAACTTCATTTGCTATATATATATATATATATATATATATCATTTCTTCTCTGTTCAATATTTCTTGCATCTAATCTGCGTATAATAGTTTTTATTGTATTATATATTATTATACTATATATATATATAAGGTTCTACAATATTTTTTGGACAGTCTGCCTGATTGAAATAAGTTATATACAATAAAAATAATAAAAAGGAATAATAATTGAAGTAGTATCTTTCTGTTTGCTTTGGAAGGTTTAATACAAAAAAGACATTTTTTTTTGTTTCTTTATTTGTTTTTTTTTTTTTAGTTTTTTTCTCTATATATATAATATATATAATATATAGTTTTTTTCTATATATATTATATATATATATACATATATATATATATATAATATATATATATATATATATATATATTCTTGACTTCAGTCATTAGAATTATTCCTTTAATATTTATCAACTCAAAAAGGAACTCAACACTAAATTTTACTCAATCTTTAAGAACAGTCCTTGGGCAAAATTCTCTAACACTTAGGCTGTTATAAATATTTCTAACTACAATCTTTCATATATTGATAACATTGCTTTGGGATATGGCTCTAATTTTGCTATTTCGGGAAACCCTAAGGATTTATTGGAATTTCTCATTAACTTTGATAATTTTAATAGGAGATGTACAGATAACTTTGGAGATTTTTCATGCTTGAAAGGTTTTATCCTTCATGATATTATCAACAATATCCAAAAAGGACACAATCTTCCTAAGATACTCATTGACTCAATTCACAAACTAAAAACCAATAAAGATATTATAATAATGAAGAGCGACAAAGGAAACAAAACTGTTATTATGAACCATAAAGATTATATTGATAAATGTAACAATTTACTAAATGACAGAACTACATATTCTAAATTGAACAAAAATCCCTTAAAAGACTCTCAAAAACTTTTTAACTCTTCTCTTAAAGCTATCCTTAAGGACTTTCCTCATCTTATTAAGCAGTTTAACTCTTATCTACCTTCGCTCCCCTATTTTTATGGACTTCCTAAGTTTCACAAAGAAGATGTTCCTGTAAGACCAATTATTTCGAACGTAAATAGCGTTACCTACAAACTATCTAAATGGATCTCTAAATCTCTTTCACCTCTAATTGGATCTATTTACTCTTCCCATGTTAAAAATTCTGAAGAAGTTATTATTAAAATTTCAAAAGTTGTTATTAGTAAACATTTATTTTAATAGGGATTGAGCCTGGAGACTCTACACTGGCTTAAACTCTACTTAGAAGAAAAACACATTGTCCTTGAAGTTCCTATCAACGTCTTCATTTCCCTTATCGAGCTTTGCCTTCAACATGCCTATTTTTCTTTTAATGGAGAGTACTTCAACCAACTTTTTGGCCTTAGCATGGGCTCTCCTCTTTCTGCCACTCTCAGTAACATCTTCATGGAACTTTACGAAAGATTCTTTTTACCTAATTTCTCCAATGATTTAACATTATGGATTAGATATGTTGATGACGTTCTCGTTATCATAGACAAAAACACCTGCCCTCTTAATATTCTACAACGTCTCAATAATAAACTTTAGGACATCCAATTTACGATTGAGGAAGAAAAATAGAATCAGATTAATTTTCTAGATTTAACTATAATAAAAACAGATACAGGAAAACCTAAATTCAAAATTTTCAGAAAACCTACTAATAGTAACAATTATGTTCATTGGTTCTCAAATCATAGCATCAACATCAAAAGAAGCGCTTGTCTTTCTTTCTTTTTGAGAGCTTTAAAAATTTGCAGTCCGGAATTCCTTAATAATGAATTAAATACTATTTATACTCAGTTTTTGGCACTAGGTTAC
>JABUQX010088488.1:5000-53638 GCA_015478945.1 Trachelipus rathkii
TATATATATTATATATATATATACTATACATATATATATATATATATATAGATATATATATATATAATATTGTATATATATATTATATATATAATATATAATATATTAACATATATATAATATATATTATAATATATATATTATATATATATATATATATACTTCATATATATTATAAATATATATATCAAACTCAATTTTTCTTTTTATCTTTTTCTTGTTTTTAAAAAGATTTGTCAGGGAAAGTGAGTGCGGTGCAGGATGCGGTGCGAGTGCGGTTGCGGTGCCCGGTGCGGTGCAGTGATGGTGCGGTCTTTGCGGTGCGGCTGCGGTCGATCCAAAAGCCCTCATCACGCACCGTTAGCGTTCCGCACCGAAGAACACGCGTACAGCACAGCGTACCACTAATTTACACCTCGGTGCTCCGCCATCGCCATCGTCACGTTTTATTTTTTCTTCCGCACGCACCACCGCACCGCATCCAAAATGAGCGCACCACTGCACAGCATCGTGCCGCACCGGTGCGACGGCCAACCTTAATATATATATATAATAATATTATATATAAATATATATATACAAATTATACTATAATTTAATATTATATATATATAATATATATATATATATATATATTTATATATATATTATGATTCATTATATATATTATATATATATATATATATATATATATATATATATCATATAATATATAGTATATATACATATATATAAATATTGTATATATATGTATATATAATATTATTATATATATATATATATATATATATATATATATATATATATATATAGTTATATTATAATTATATATAAATATATATTATATATAGTATATATATATTATATATATTATTATATATTTTTTTACAGTTTCCGCACTAACATTCACGGGCAGAGCCCTATTTCAAGGAGGGGTGTTACCACCAAAGTTCATTCCATCTAACGCAAATTACAGAGATGAGCACAGACGCAGGCTTAAAGTGAGGGAGATTAAATTCAGCAGGAAAACACAGAAGATGGAACGGAATTCCACAGAACAGAGGTGTCAGGAAAGAAGGAAGGGCCGCAAGCCAACAAGCATGGGGCTAACTGATGCCACACAAAACTCGTGCGCAGACAAAGCACCCCTTGTGTGCTACGAAGGGGTCGTAAAGTGGTGGTACGCGGGTGGTAAGTTCCCTCGAACACTGCCGCGCCTTGCGGGGTTACCGTATTAGAAAAGAGATAAAGCCACCACCATCCCGCGGCCCCAAAGATAGAGGGTTCAAGGTGAACTGGAAAGTTACAGGACAGTTTTATAAGCCTTTTGGCTTTGGACTCGACCCTGTCCAAAAGGCCGGGTGAAACCAGGCCCCCCCAGATATGAGAACAGTTTACTCCATTACAAGGGCGGATGAGACCCTTGTATGAGCTGGAGTAACTGAGAAGAGGTAAAAAAGTCTCGCAAGCTCTAAAACAGAACCTCCAGTTCTTTGAAGCCGCCCTAGCAACCCTTGTAATGTGAGGTTTCCAAGGCATTATTTTGTTTATGTTAAGGCCCAAGGATGTTTAAATTGTCAACATAAGAGACGAGAGAACCGTCGAAAGATTAGGGAAAGTTAGAACGTGTTTTAGAGAGGGAGATGGTAGAAGTTGAGTTTTTAAGAGAGTTGAATTTCACAAAGTTGGACGGACCCCAATCGGAATTCTATCCAGATCAGCGGGAGAATAGAATCGGAAAGATTTAAGACGAGAGGCAATTTCTAGTAGTAAAAGAAGGAGCAGAATTGAAGAATGAAGTGGAAGAGTGAAAGGGTCGAGTCATCGGCATTAGAGTGGATAGAGTTAATTGTGCAGGTGAGAAGATCATTAATGAAAGTAAGAATAAAGTATAGGAGAGATAAGACCTAACCCTGAGGAACACACACCACTATTGATGGAAAAAGAAGAAGGCGCTCCATCAACCACAGCCGAGATTGAGCAAATTGAAAGAAGCTAGACATAAGTAAAGCAAAGGAAGGAGGAAACCCAGAAGAGGGAGCTTTTTTAGAGCAAGTGACGGCGTGCCATTTACCCGGTTCAAACTGCTTTGGATATGTCGAGCCCCACCACGCAGTCTGCCCGTATTCCTAAGAGCGGAAAACGCATAAATCTGTTAAATAGAAAAGTAGATCGCCAGTAGACCTTGAACGCCGAAAAGCCTACTTGGTGATCGGGAAAGAAGAGAATGGGATTCCAGATTGTCTAAGAAGTTGAGAGTTAAGAAGAGTTTCAAAGATCTTAGAAAGAATACAAGTGAGAGGTAAGGGCGATAGTAGGGTAGAAGGATCAGAGAGGTTCTTGTTTTCGGAATCGGCCTGGAAACATGGTGCGGACTCTCCAACACTTAGGAAAAGTGCTAGTAGTGAGACATAGAGAATATAGTGGAACGAGGGGCGGGGTCAGCACGTAAGCACATTCCCTCACAACTCGGGGAGGAATTGCCGTCTGGGCCACGTGCCTTCCTAACGTTCATAATCTCAGGGACCCAGTGCAGCCTGATCAAGTATCCACAGGCAATACGACATTGAGGGACACCTGAGAGGAGAAGGAGGGGGGAGAAATGAGACCAGTTCGTCCAGGTGAGTTAGAGGAAAATAGGAGGCGAAGAGATTGGCCTTTTCAGTCGGAGAGTTAGCAATCAGAGCCAGTCAGAGTCGAATAAGAGGAGCAAAGGATGATTTACAGAAGTTGTTAGAGATTTTTGGCAATAGGGAAATGAGGAGGGCTCTAGACACGAATTCTGTCATTGGATTCAGGTAAGAGAAGACCTCCCCGAAGCTGACGTGTGTTAGCGCACTTTTCAGTACTTTATGTGATAAAAGGCTGAGTATCAGAAGTACAAAAAGCTCAGAAGTAGCATGACCCAAGTGATATAACGTAGAGCGTAAGAAGCGAACGAGCAGGAGGAGAGGACCAGGACCCCCAAACCAGGCACCGATCATATATAGTGACCAGGAAAAGAAACGATAGGTTCAATACTAGAGAACCGACTGAGAATGCCTCGAGGCGCTCCGTGAATTAGGTGATGGGAGAAAGTACTTCAAGAAGTATACAGAGAAGGGAGGATATAAGGTTGGTGGTCATATTAAAGTGCGATTAGATAAGAGAAGCGGAAACATTGGGTGTGATATTTTATACAGGTGAAGGAAGGAAGGAATCAACGTGAGTGGATGTAAGAAGCAACATTCGGTGAACAAGCAAGTGAGGTCGTGAGTGCATTAAGATATATATCTGGTTGTGAGTTAGCAGACGAGTGCGTCAGGGCAGAATGTGGTGTAGAGTTCGTTTATCTGAATTATGTATTAGTTTTGCTAGTGAGATCTCGAATTGTATGAATGCTGGGCTGGTAATATACGGCCTCCCTCCCCACTCTAAAATCAATGTGTAAGCCTCGACCGACGCCACATTCCACACAGCAACCCCACAATCGAGCACAAGCCTGTTAGCTGATGATACTCTACAAATCACCCACCATAAAATAGTTAAAGAGTATACTTACTCAGTATTCTCGTATGATTTAGTGAGAATGTAACTACTAATTAATAAGAGTTCTCAGATTAATTGGAGGATATAAAGTGAGGTTAATTAATTATTCGACGAGAATAAGAGATAAAGCTTATAAAAAAAATTACGACTGTTTATCTTTAGGTATCTAAAGAAGGCAATTTAGATACCTGGAGTGTGGTGCAAGAAAAGCACCTCTAGAAGTATAATTATGTAGTTAAGAAGGAAGTGATTAATATTTGAGAAGGCCGCATCCGAGATTAATAATCTGATGTTAGAGTAATGATCGTGAGACGTTATATCGAGACGCTGTCTTTTGTACTAAGGTTTATATTGATTAAAAGGTCATTATTAATACATACATATCATCAACTACCAAAATTTAAGATGATATCCTCGTGTTAGGATAAAATCTAACATTCTATGAATTCTCAATAACAGTATTGTCATATGCTTGTTAGAGCAGTACTAGTCACACTCTTTATTAATCTGACATCACGACAATTGGCTAGATATTCTCTATGAGACGTGAAATGAATTGTAAATACTTAGGGACTCATCTGTCTTAGCATATCTTAGACAGCATATGTATACTATAGAAATTAGTGTATCAAGAGTGTGGCTTACGAAGAATAAATCTCTCTTTAAGTTTGTATCTATTGTCACTAGATAAATATCAGCTATAGTGAATTATAATCTTTCTGCTACTTGACAGATAGTATGTACCTCAAGTTGTGCTAGCATATAATGTAGAAGTAAGTTACTATAAATATGCAGCCTTACACGTACGAGCTACGCGAACAAAACAATGTGTCATACCCTCATACATATACAAGTCGACCAACACATCAGCACGCGAGCACCACACAATATACACGAACAGAACTCAATACAACAACAAGATATTAAAGACTACACATAAAGAGCTAGACATAGTACCAAACCACTACACACAGTCTCGAGAGTGATCAAGAGAATGAACTAGGTGAACGGGTAATAGACACAGTAAAGCAAGAATTGTAATAATAAGACACACGCCACGCATATTGTGCCAGCACTCACTTAACTTTAAGAGCAAAGAAATCAGCATGGTACCACTAAGGTGAGTGATTAGGTGGAAAAAAATCTAAGAGTAAAACAAAAGATCTTAGGGGGAGACAAGTATGATAAGCGAGACAAGTGGTAGAAAGAGGTATGAAGAAACGTGACTAGATAAAAACTACTCAGTCATAAGCGACGTGTTGACCATTACTGTAACTCGGCTAAGATGTGAATTTAACTTAGCTGATTCACTATGTATATGAAATGATTTTGTGTAAAGGAGAAGCCTCAGCAACACATCATGAAGCAGTTTCAAACAAAATAGAAAATAAACCTTTCAAACAGTGACCCAAAGAGAACGATCGATAAAGTGTCATATTTAAAACAGCCAAATAAGTCTCATTCTCTCGATCCGTGCTATACGATACCTTAAAATAAGATTTAAGATAATACTGCGTACCTGTTAACCAGAGGTATTCCACATGTAGACCCTACATGTTACACCTTACATCTCCATCCACCATCTCGAAGAAACGCACAAAGTATCACCATCACTCATTGTCTAATATAACGAGAATTATATCATCACATCCCACCAGAACTTTCAGCTCATTTAAGTACCACACGAGCACCAAGAAAGTACCAATACCTCACCTATATATGTACCCACATTAACGTAAAAACATCACTAACTAGTAAATAAGATCTGTGTCAGTACAATGAGCGCTACATACAAGCTATCAGATACACACTTATCTCTATCGACTACAATATCGTATATAACACTAATAATCCACCCACATAACTATTTACAACTATAACATAACTCATTACCTCTGAGACACCGGGTAAGTGGATAGTAGTAAATATATTAAGAATACTAGTAATAATGGCATTAATAAAAAAATCATGGAATCCTTTTGCATCTATAATAGTAATAATTACAGACTCTCATACTGTCCCAACAAGATGGTGCCTTTTTGAGACGCGTATCGTTCGTCCCATACATATCACCTAATCAGCCAGTACCACAGACTACTGTCCAATACTAAGGATCAGAGCTAGCAGTGCAGGCAAGTGCCTGGAAGATACTCAAATCTCTATCGCTATGAGGACAATAGTTACGTCTTCGTCAGTCAGAAGATACTAACGCTCTGGACTCCGCTAGTCTCTACACCAGAATCACCAACTTACTCCACCTTAAAGGATAGTGAAGAATAGTGAGATTCTATGCATCCTAAATGCATTACCGTGTATTGGGAACTATATTTAATATACTATACTATAATTCTTCTAGTCTGTCTGCTGCTATATTAGAAATAGCGGTATATCCCCCGCTGCTTCGTGTTACTGTCCGATTTAACAATACAGTACATGCATACAACAAGTATATATAAGCCTCACATATATTAAACATGACCTCTACTAGAACCCCAAAGGAACCACTCCTCTTTTCAATTACTTCACTGATCCCAACATCGTTGTATCTCCGCGAATTTTTTCCTCCAGCTCAAATAAAGCCCAAGTATGTGTTAAGTTCCTCCTCTTTCTTCGTATTCTTGCTTACAGTTCTGAGATCGACCTTCAATCTAACCTTGATATCTCTGATTTTTCATCCAAATAAGTTTACTTTGTCAGATCGGACTTAAAAGATAGTCAAGCAAATCATATCACGCAAGGAGAATCCTGACCCAAAACTATCAAAGAATGTGCTGATTGACAGCTGAGGCAGTGCTACAAAGGTATCGTGATTCTTCCAATCAATCATTCTACAGCGTCAGATCCCTATTTTACACTAAAAAGCCCTCAGACCTGCTTGCTTCAATCTTTCTCCTATAGGTTCTTATACCACTAGTTATGATATTTTCTTTAACTATCATCCCCTACTGCGAATAGCACCTAAAGTTATGAAGAACCCTCTCCCCACTGTCCTGTTCCTTAATCTGAGCCCTTTGTGTAATACCCCTTACCCTTTCTCAGTTTTGAACATAGCTTCTCTACGTGATCACTCAGCAAGCAACTGCATGAATTATTATGTTTAAATCACCTATAACCATTAATTTATCTACGCGGCCACCAACAGTCATCCCAATCAACCAAATCTATCTCAAAGCCGTCTTGAAACTCGCGAATGTTCCGGTTGACGCTCACCACTCCCAGCTAGCCGATGTTTGTATGACTGCAAAAAGTCATGTTCCTCCGCTAGCATGAAAGACATATTCCCTTATAAATATCTCTGTCTCCTTAAAACATCCATCCATATATCCGTCTACCTTTTGTATTTGTGCTATATAAATGCGTGGAGATAGCGATTTGTCCTTCATACACCTACTAAGTTGCAATTCCATATGCAAATTATCCTTGTAAGCAACTATTACATGGTGCACAGCCACCTCATTTATCTATCAGGTACAAACAAGATTGATGCATGTATGAAGCCATGCAAAACGAAAGTAGCGAATACTTGATTTACGTTATTGTCCTAGGTCGTCGAGCATTGATGCAATCATAAACATGCGAGAACCGATACTTAAGTATCATACGATTTATACTACACGGATATAATCTTATCTTCGTGTATTATTTGGAGCAACAGAACCTAGCAGTGCTTAACACATAGGATTTACAAACATTGCACGGCTCTAGATGCAGAGGTGCGCACAGAAGCCTCCCGAATTGATGTAGAACGCGGAGTGAAATTGACAAAGCAGCCTACCTGGAATCACGAGAACCTCTGGTGTGAATATGCCGGGCCTGGGAGAGAAGAGACCGCACACCGGTTTGACGGAGCAATAAAACCACGGAGGTAACTGGACCAGGTGGGAACCCGTGCGAGAGCACGCCAGAACAGAAGAAGTCGCGAAGTCCCTTGAACTGATAGATAAAAGGACGCCAAAACGTTGTACCAGAGCGGAGAAAGGGCCATGCCACGTGGAAGAGCAAAAATGATGTCCTTCAAAGTAAAAAGTATGAGTCACGGTGACCGAAGGCAGTGTCGAGAGACGCGGAGAAGCCACAGCGGCGAGAACATCCAATACAGAGCGAATCGAATGTGAGAGCCGCAGGAGTGATTCGAGAACACAGAGAATTCGGACACGAGAGAGAAACAGCAACAGGGAAAGAGCCATGTCAAGAACAGAGCCATCAGGCAGCGTGCCCAAAAACGATTCACAGTGCAAAACGAAAGGCGCAATGGAAAGGGCGACCAGTGCAGAGACGCGCACAACACAGAAGAGAAGCATCCCGATTGCCACAAAAAACGGACGATTACTAAGGTACATATGACAGTTCAGCTGATTACTCATATCAACTAATTAATAGGCACTGAGTCATGCCGAGGTACCTTCTACGTGATACAGTACAATTATAGTGAAGTCTACTCACACGAGTAAATAGTACCCGTAGTAACCACAGGCTACCACACTAATGATGACCGCCGTTAATATCCCAATAGTTACACTGAGTGAGAGAGCAACGATCCAGCTCTAATCACTAATAACCGTGGAGTCACTAAACCCAATAATGTAATAGATGTACACTGACAATAAGCAATCCACTACAGTCTCACATCCGTACCGGGTAGCAAGTGAGGAAAGTACAACGCTAGGTACAGTAATAACCGAATGCGACTCACTAAAAGAGAAGTATGTAGCTGTACTAAATGAAGCCGTCCCCATAGACACCTCATGAGAGTAATACTATACGTGATAGGTGAAGATGAGCTCAAGTCGACGCTAGTAGAACCTGTAAACGTGTGATCCTATTCAATCTGAGGAGAGGAAAGAGCCTCAACAGCCCGTGATGCTAACGATAGATAAAGATAACTCAAATTAAAGTCGTAGAGGCATACAGGACTGACAGACCAGGCCCTAGACACGTGAGGTAAAAAGAAGTAAGAAGTAGACATAAAATCAATGCTATGTTAAATCAGGGACATATAGCCTCACAAGTAGATAATCTACCCATACTAAGATAGCGGTACCCTGACTCACGTCACGTGTTACTACACTGAGTATAACATCTGGCACCGACTATAGGTACGGCGTGGCCTAATAGTGAGACTAAGTTCACTGACATGAATCACGTACCGAAGCGAGTGACGAATTATACTAACGACGGTAAGGCTAAACCACGACATCAGGAGCTCATAATAAATACAGGGACACGGCCAGAGCGCGGTGGCGCGATGGGAATCCCACCTGAGGTAAAACAGCTACATAAGAACGCGAGTAGTAGGCAATCACTCACACAACATTACGTGATAGTAGATAGTAGTGAGACACGCCATAACTGATAAGAACGGCGAAGGGTGCACTGCGACCACAGCAGCCTGTAGTACGTGGTAAGTATCTATAGCAAGAGGTAGTCAGATTAATAGCTATACGGCCTAAAACGAACTCCAGACTAGTAGTAACCAATGATAACGTAGTAAGTCAGAGGTCTCAACGAGAGAAGAACCCCGTTAATAGATACCATAAGGTGAGAGTGATAAGGCTACATAGTAATACGCACTAGATGCGTACCATGTTAGCGCCCTTGAAGTATACAATCATAACGTCCGAGAAATAAGTACCCGGAATAAATGTCAGCACCTATGCTCTTTGATGCTTTAAAACATCCATTACACATTGAAACACCAGGACGAGACTCTACCACTCCGCGGTAACAACTAGTGTTGAGCGACACACCCATTGGTTATCTTCTAGTCGATTGCTTGCGTCAACAACTACCACCATAGATAAACAACACGATATGAGCTCCGAAACACAGTGTAGCGCGTAAGCGGGGTAAGAACATTAGTTCCCCATTAATGTGTTGACAACGTGTTGAAGAATATCCATTCGTTCCGCATATGTGAAGTCGCACCTCATATTATCTGACTCTCTGCCAGCATGACACTCCGAGACTATATGTATGCTCTAACGAGATAGCAAGTAAACGAAACTCAGTGTGCTCGCGGTAATATGGAGAAAATAAAGACCCAAGGCCGTATATATACCGGCAACATATTAAGAGGCCGACCAGATATAGTAAAGCCGAGATACTAGTAGATGAACCCTCAACTCAGAGAGTACAGAGCTCAAATGCACTACCTGAATGAGCAAGGTATAGCAAGGGTCACATAATCTAGAATCACTGGTGCCAGAGTAGCTAATACACTATAGCGAGGAAACGAGCACTAATGAGTACCAAGGTACTAAGGTATAGAGCTTAGCTACTACGACTAGAGTGTAGCCGGGCGATGTCTCATCGACACTACATGACATATATATAATAACACTCTCAATGAGAACCAAGGTGCGCAGTGGATCATGTAAACTATATGCTACAAAAATGACGAGTTTATAATATGCAATCAATATGAGAAGCATCTCCTTCCTCACCAGGTGAGTCTACAAGAAAATCCAAGTCGTATGACACATAACAAAGAAAAAAAGCCTAGAAACCGGCTACAAACGTATTCGCGCGACAATTCCTACGCGCCGCTCACTAATTAACTATTTTCTCTAATGCAATGTCTCACCAATGACGCAAGGGTATACTGTAGCTGTAGTATACCTCCCGGTAGTATATAGTTAGCGTTACGAGGTAAACGGCCACCTTATATATATATTATATGATAAACAATAGGGATGAAAGGTCTATAGTACGGGGGAATAAGTAGTTAAAATGCAGTCCTAAAAAGAGTTATTACGGTATATATACGGAACGCGCTAACCTACTAATATATAGAGGATATATATAGTATGTAGTACGCCTACACTAGTCAACTGTAGAGTCATTATATAAGAGCAATAGGCTTAAGGTATTGTAGTAAGCGCCCCTTAGTCATACGGAGAGGATCCAGAGTGAAAGTTGAAACGCTGCTAGATAAGCACCATACTAACATGACGCACTAGTGATCCTAGATACGCTGACGCAGAAACTCTTCATAGTATATTAGATAATACCGTACTACTATAGCTCAAATTATAAACAAAAGGGCGGTCATAATCAGTAAGTAATATAATATATAAGATAAATCATCAGTACGATACTAAATATAACCACACTGTATAGTCAGCGATTCACTAATTAAACTATAAAGTGAATAAGTGATATCCTGAGTCATATATGTTATATATCAGTACTCCTCGTCAGTGTATGGAAACAAGTCCTTGTGGGTTCAGTGAGTAAAAAAATGAGATCGGCTAGACCCCAAAACGCAGCTACCTACTTGATAAAATATAAATTCACTCACTATATATATAGGTATATGGTATCACGTATACTTGACTTGAGGGGAAAAGCTCAGGGATATAATCACTATTAGTACTATATACTGACCTTTAGTGAACTTAGTATACATATTAGCGCTATAATGTAAATACCCGTATTATTTACTTAAGTCACTCACCAGTACTAATATATAAGTATGTGTACACGCTATTAACTATACTCAATTAATATGTATATCATTGTAGGTACTTAGTAGCTCACCAGGTGGAACGAATGACTAGCCATATATCTAACGGGAAGGGCGGCTAGATAAGCAATACACTACGAATTATAAGTGCCGCCGTGGGTTAGAACTGGCTCACTACCACCTACTCATGAAGAACTAGTACTCAATGAGCGTTGAGCTAACTCACACAGCTCGACGAGGGCGGGGTGAAACAGATAACGCCGGTACTGTAGTAGTGTGAGCGTAAGGCTAAGCATTATTATAAGGTCGATTATGCTGAGAAGTCAGTAATATCATACCCTGCGCGGTACTAGTAGATAATAAATAGTAAGGATGATACATATATAATATACTCAGAAATGATATCGCATTGTCCATGGAAATTCATGTTGGGGGAGAGAGCAAAATGAATTCTGTATAACAAACAAAACTAGTGTTCAGGTGGTGACACTACTCCAGACTCCCCCCATTGACTGTCAGAATGCAGTGGTTTACTAATTAATTGATTATATTAACACTAACAGGTACTAGTCTTACCGTGGTTATCATATACTTATAGTATGTATCGTAGTCCAGGAAAATGTTAAGGCACGCGTGATTCAATAGTATACCTGATCCAGTCAGGTACTATTGACATAGTACTAGTCCAGTATTCGTTACTAATCCTACCGGTTTATATAAAGTACGGAGGCACGCAACGATATAGATACGGGAGTATCGTCGTCAAGCTTCAAGCGACTACTTATAAGGAAGCACATGCCTAGCTAGGTACCGTGATATATACGTACATGGAGATATAAAAATTGAGTTAACATTATAGGTAGCTATAAGGTATGGAGTATATAGTAGCTCAAGAGAGTGTACTATACTCACTAGCGATTCTCTAGGTAGTACTATACCAAGCATACATTAGATGAAGTAATCCTAAGTTATAAGCCTATATATACGAGCGGTGATGAGAAGTAGCTACCTCATCAAGATAATAAAGCTAGCATAGTACTGAAGTCTATAGATAACTCAGTAATTGACCTGATTATAGAGGGTGAAAGTAACTGAGGTAATACATTAGTATCCACTCGAAAATTCACTAGAGAAACCTACTAGCTAAGTGTACTAAAATTAGTATTCAGATATGTTGGCATACGGTATATATTTGGATATGAAGTACGTAAGGCTCACGTAATATATATACGAAGTCATCACTCAAGCATCAATAATCAAAGACGTATCATAGTAGATGTCATGAGTGGTAGATATAACGGGCCGGTATAGTTTATATTATAAGTTATTTGATCACTCTCCATTGAATAGTATAGAATAAAAGCCACGTTAGTATATATATCTAATATATCAGCTAAACTATGTTCCAATATCTTGATTATAGATATATATATATATATTGGACCAAAATATATATAATAAGCCTATATAGAATGTAGCTCGCATGAGTAATAGAAGCGTACTAGCTCAAATAGCGACTTAACTTACTAATACTAAATAGTCAAGACAAACAATATTAGCAGGAGGTACGAATTGTAGGTAGTCACGGTGATTATATAGGAAGGGTAAACTACACATAGAAGTATATAGAGGTACGTACCCTAATCAATCACGTCAGTATAACGTTATATATAGCTAGTCACCGTAGGGTGAAGTAATAGTAGTTGTATAGTACTATGAAACTCACTAGTGACCTTGAAACAGTCTAGCGGCTCACAAGTATGATCATAATGAAGTACGCTCACACCACGGCTATAATTAAGAGTATATACCAGAGTAAGATATGAGAGGCTAATATGTTAGTCAATTTTATAAGCGTCAACAAGTAGGGAGAGGAATAACCTTGTCTAATCACGGAGCGGGCGTAGCGCTCACGGTAGGCGGGACACTACTAGGGGGGTATATAGTATATTATATAGTGAGTCAAAATCACTGTATGAGCCCATACGAAGACCTAGGGTGATAGTACAACGCTAAAGTATGAATGAGCGTAGCACGTGAATTCATCACACGTACAAATGACGTAGCGGTACGTATATAGTACTATATCCAATACATACCTACTAAATCATGATAATGAGGACTCGAGCTGACGCCGTGATGACTATACTGAATATGATAGTAAGGCGGCGGTATAATCGCTCATCACACGGCCCGCTGAGTGATAATTAACGAGCAGGCTCACTAATAGAACCCCAAACGCGCCGCTGCCTGCCGAGAGTCCAGCCTATGCTCGAATATTGCGCCGCTTGAAGTACAAAGTAGTATCAGCTTACCTATAATAGATCATTAGTAGTGCTATATGTCACCAATAATAAAATAAAGTCGCGGCAAATATTCGGTAGCTACACTCTAGCGTATAAGCTATTATCAGTAGTACTCACTTGAGGCTGATACTTTACACGAAGGTTATTGTATAGATGGGGGGGGTAGAGTATATCCACTAACACTCGCACCTGTAGGTATAAGGAGTGATATGCTAGCAGTCACTAGAACCGCTAGTTCAGGAAGCTAACCTTAATACTCACTATAACTACTTACTACATACTAACATATGACGTGACGTATGTTACGTGTCCTAGTGAGTATTGATCACTATAAGCTATAATAAGAACACTGTAGGCCGCAGCAGTCTCACCGCTATGGGGTAGCTATTATGAGATCAGTAGGTGAAACTACGGGTAGGTAGTATCACACCAATACAGGGGTTATTTACCTAAAGATGGCGTCAACGGGGCAATTATAGGGTAACTCAAGGGATAGCACTAGCTCTGCATAGTTATTATAAAGTGGTAGGTTGCCCTAAATTAGGAGGTCCTATACGCTACCTCACCTCTCGACGCCGCGTAGCATAAGCCAGCATTTAGTATTACCGTCAGTCCTTGCCTCAAGTAGTGCAAATAGTTGGGATCATACGGAACGTATATATATCATTATAAATACTCAACTGCGTGGGGCCATCATCTAAGTAATCGAGGAACCTTATACTACTATAGTATATACTGAGTACGTATTGATTTGAGATAGACAAGTACTGAAATTATAAATATAGGGGGTATATAAAATCATATATCATATGTATGATGTACTAAGGGCCTATACTATATAATATAGCCTCTACTAGATAGGCGGAAAGGCGTATCGCTAACCCTAATCAGTAAAGTTGGCGTGTACATAACTTATACTAATGGTGACCGAAGTCTACACCCAACTGTTCAGCTATAATATTTACTGAATGTGATTCCTACTCTTATAGTGGGCCTGGTAGCTCAAACACAACTTTCTTATATTAAACCTTAGCTAATAAATATATAAAGCCAGACAAGCAAGTAGCTATATAAAGGAGTCCATTGAATGACATCCTAATAAATATAACGAAAAACTTATGAGTCTCATAGCACTCTCAAACAGATACACAAGGGAACTTACCAAACACTCCAACACGTTAGCAAAATAGATTAAACTTATCAAACACTCCAAACACACCAAATGCAAACACTCTAAACCACCAAAGGCCTACCTGGAATTACTTAACAATTATCTAAATCTCACTCCTCAGTCTCTCTCATCTCACTCGTATATATCTATTTATATACTGAATATAATAGTTGAATTATTTAAATAAATATAATTGTCTGATTCAGATTATTTCACTATCCTATTATGTCTATGCTTAACTTATAAGTTATGTATTATTATTATTATATTTACACCTATTCTCTTATTATAAATTGATTAGTCCCACAAATGAAGTCAAACCGAAGGCCCGCGTAATAAAAAATAATAAACCTGTACTAAGACGCCATTATTAATTATTCATTCATCTATTTATTATCTATATTACACATTCGTCAAATACTATATAGCACTTCACCTTATTATTGATTGAGTCTCACTCTCACAATACGTGCACGTTCGACTCTCGTAATATATTCTATTAATTGCCGGATAAATTACCAATTTATTACTGGATTAATACATATTCTTTGTATATCTCCATTATCCTATCTGGATTCTGATCCTGGATTGTTATTATTATATTGTCAATCATTTTTTTATATTTATATATTATTCATTAAGTCTCTTCTCAATTATAATTTAATTTGAACTCAAGTCTAATATATGAACTCCTTATCTAGGTCTACAATATACACTACTCTCTCTGGCATTAACTTATTATCTTATGTTATTTATATTATTATTATTAATTATTATATAATATAACTTTCTCAATTTGCATTTTATCTTCTCATTATCTATTCGGGTACTCGTAACCATTATTATTTATATTTTCATTATTTGGTATATTTAAATGCCTATTAGGGATAAACTTCATTGTATGCAGTATTCAAAACTCCTACTCTATTATTATTCTTATTATTATGATCTATCACTTAATTGGCATAGCCCATATTAATAATTCTAACATCTTAATCACTTATGCTAACATCTTATTTATTATTCTGTACAACGATTTATCTAGACTGTGAGCCTATCCACTCTCTCCACTCACTCTCCTCACTCAGGTTTTCCATCGTGCCTCAGCGTTATAAAAGGACTTATCGAGTTACTCAGCGCATTTATCATCATCCCTATTTATTATTAAACTTATTCTTGATGCTCATGTCCTCAACTTCATTGAAAGCCTGAAGTAAATATCCTGGGGGTTCAAATTATATATTTTGATTATGCATGCTGAGAATGGTATGCTTAGTACACATTATTATTATTACTTATTTATCCTAACTATTATTATTCACTCTAACTATTAACAGTGATACTACAAGTATAATGACTCATACTATACCATATTCCTAACTCTTCCAACTCAAGAAAAAACAAAGCGAAAAATAAATAAAAGTTTAATACTAAAATAATAATATATATTATAATATATAATTATATACTACACTATATATATAGTTAATATAGTTAATATATATAGTATAATAAATAGTATATAATATAATAATAATATATATAATAGATAAGTATATTATAATTAAAATATATAAAAATATATAAGAATATATATATGTATATATATATATATATATAATAATATAAATAAGTATAATAAATAATATATAATAATACATATAATAAATATAATATATAATAATAATATAATATTATATAATAATATATAAGAATACATAATAATGATATATATAATAAGTATTAAGAATATTAATATAAAATTCCCTAACATAAAATGAAGGGAAAATATAATAGAGACCTGCTAATAATTATATCGCGAAATATAATTAAAATATAATATAATAATTAAAACTCATCAACCAATTATTTATGCTAATAATCTCCGTTATTATGATTATTCGGCATTATTAAATTATTGATAATCCTATTACTTACTTATCTGATCTATTAAATTAATACTCATTTATGGGCAAATAATAAATAATAATATAATATAATTATATTTATTACATAATTACTTGTATCTATTCCGCATTACCTCATATTCAATGTATCCAATTTCGTTTCTTAATACACTATTCCCTCATTATCTATTTATCTATCCTCGAATGTATTACTATCTTATTATATAACTGTGATATAATTATATCACTAATAATAATAATCTTATTATAATATTAATTTTATAAATTATAGATATTGTATCAATTATTGTATTATATATCATATTAAATATCATATACATATAATAATAATAAAAAATTAATATAAAATATATATATTAATATAATATTAATTATTATCTCTAGAATTATTCTAAACTCATAATTATAATTACAAAATCTATAATTAAACTATTATATGATTATTATAATTATATATATAATAAATAATAATAATAATAAAGAAGTTAATATAATAATAATATAAATCATAATAACTCTATAAATTCTTCTCCTCTCATTTATATTGTTATATTTTCATAATATAGTGATATATTATGAAATTTGGTTCATAATATCTAGTGATGATTCTCATTCATTAGGTTCACTCTCATTATATATTTATTATTTAATTTGTGATGAAAAATAGTGCCACGGTATTATTATTATTATTATTCATTAGTTATTAGTTATTAGTAATTCTATCATCTCTACCATTATTATTATTATTATACTCTCACTCTCATTAATATTATTATTACTAAGGATGATTACTACTCATTATATCAAAAATGCCTCCTCCTTCAATTTTCCGTAAGTTGAATGAATATTTAATCATCAGCAAGCATATCAATCTCATCGAAATTTCGGTAGTCTAGTTTTTCTATTGCAATATCTGAAAATTAAGAAAATTAAATTAAAACATATGATTTTATCTTTTACAATTATCATTATTATTTTAAGACATAAGTTAGATGTTCAAAATGGCACTGAAGCCGCAAGGTATTGCTAAACAATGAACATGATTTTAGAGTTTAGAAAAATGAAATGTGTATTCAAGAAATGTGTCATTCAATGCCATTTCAATTTTAAAAAATCATATTGAAAAGTAGTTCAATTTCACTTCAAACGACATCCGTTTTAGACATTACAGCTAATTTTCAAAATTGTCCATTTAATTTTTGGTCCTTACTGGATGCCATAAATTCGGCAAACCTTAAAGAAATTTTGTGTTAACTGAGTTAAAGCTCTTATGCTCCTGACAATCAATTAGAGAAGGAGCTAAAAAAGTTGGTAAAAGTAAAAAAAAACACCTCTAGACATTTTCTCAAAGTAGCGCTTCTAAAATTTCACTTATTTTAATTAAGTACTTGATAGGTTGTCAACTAGTGTTTACTCGAACTTCAGAGTGTAGAATATCCTCCTAACCATTACGCAAGTCTCTTTTCCTGCAAAACTGGTAAAGTGTTTCAAGGTATTGTACACTTATCTTTATATTTTTTCAAGAACAACAACAATAATAATAATAATAATAATAATAATAATAATAATAATAATAATAATAATAATAATAATAATAATAATAATAATAAAAAAAAAACCTAGTTTCTTATTTTTCACATCTAGTCAAATGATCTAGATTCCAGACCGAACGCAATTCAAGGAAAAGGTAAGGCGAACGTGAACACGAGTGATATTAACCCAACACACGTTTGCCAAAGTGAGAACATTTTGCACGAACGTAGCAGTTGTGCGGTCATTATGACCTGTCACCCGACGAAAAAATTTAAATGCTTAGTTAGCTTCAAGGCAAGGATACATCAAAGCGAAGGCAAAATGAAAAACTATCAGCACAGTTCATGGTGAAGATTGTAATAGCACAGACACCAAGTGGTAAACAGGCACGTGATCTAGACCTAGGCTCGGTATGAATGCGCGGACGGACAAGAAAGGAATGTTGAAAATCGAGTTATTCATTTAGATCACCAATTAAAGAACTCTACCATCTGCAGTCTCATCCTTTCACAGTCCAACTCTCAGAGCCTAGACTTAACCATTATGCTAAATCTTACATGTACTCCACTGCTATAAACTGAATCACACTTCCTTAATCTATTTTGCTCTTCCTTTCATTTGCCCATTTCAAACGCCATGTTTTGAGCCCAAGAGGCCTTTAAATTGACCTTGCAAATCGATTTTCCACAACTTAGGTAGAACTCAGTAGGCTTCTGGCCTTTGCCTTGCCAACCGGATCACATATAAAAATACGAAGTAAAGTAATTTCCAGTGTCAGTTTATATGCTATCTCTTCTTGTGAAAATATAACGAATAGGCTACTAAAATGCATATAGAATCTGTGAAAGATAAATGGTGTATATATATATATATATATATATATATATATATACTATATATAAAGCAATATAAATACGTTATACTTTTATATTAAAATAGTATATTATAGTATATATATTATATATATACTATTAATATTATATATATATATATCGTATAAATTATTAAGGTTTAATAATAATATTAATCTGAATATATATATTTTTTTACTAATATATAAGTTATATATTTATATTATATTTAAATACTATTATATTATATATATTATGGTTATCTGATTATTAATATATATATATATATATATATAGTATATATATAATTTAATATGGATTTATATATAAAATATTATTAAAAAAATCTTGTTGCATCCACGAATTATCACTATACTACGAGGCCACTTTAAGTGCCTCTCCTATAGGCATCGTCTTACTCATTATATATTTCACTACCTTATATTAGTCCTCAAATATTAATATATTATAATATATATATATATATATATATATAATATATATTATATATAATATATATATTATATATTATATATATATTATATATTATATATATATATATATATATACTAATATATATTATATATTATATATATATAGGCGACTCCTACACTCGTGCTGCTCTTGCTTAGCACGCAGTTAACATTGTAATAGAAACGATCGATCTTTTTACAAATTTCATAATGTTACGATAAAATCCATTTTTTTGCAAGAGAATTAATCAAATGTTAATAAAAATATTATTACATAATAATATAAAAGACATATGTAAAAAATGGAACAAAAATTTAAAGAATCATCGCTGTTTAAAATAATGGTGATATTTTTTCAATATCCCATATAAAAACGGTGACTGTAATTCGTGCTCCAAATCGAATTAAGCGGAGATTGTTTCGTCTTGTTGAATTTATTATAGTCCATAAAAATGTATTTATATTGTTGTATTCTTAGGCATCTCTTAGTTAACATTCTCTTTATTGTATAAATAAGGGAGAGACTACTTAAGTTTATTTAAGTGCGGTTTTATATATATATATATATATATATATATATATTATAATATATAATAATAATATTAATTATATTAATATAATATATATATATATATATATATATAATAATACTATATAGATATATATATATATAATAATATATATAATTAATATATAATATATATAATATATATTAATATATTTAAGTGGTGGAGCATTTTGTTACTCTAATAAAAGTAGTTCTGTTAATCGTTACTCAGTTACTTCGCGAAAAAGAGTTCCGCTATTGTTATCCCGTTTCTTTGAAAGGAAACCTAACAATTAAGTGCCGTTACTCCGCTACTTTTAGCTTTGACTTCATGACATTTAATCTACAGGGTTATCTTATAGGTTATTAATTTATTTTTATATGTGTATTATATATATTTTAAAATGTGTTCAAACATTCCTCATTATTATTAAAAAACATACCCTCATGTAGACCCTTAGCGGACACTCAAGACCGTCAAAGGACTTTAGTCCTTGTGCCTACCATCTTTACCAACGATTATAACATATAGCAACCAGCCACCTATATGCCTGGCATTTCACACTTTTCCTACTAACGAGCCTTCTGCTACAGCCCGCCCCTTTCATCCGTTTCCCTTTTCATCTCAACATATATCACTAAATATTTAAATTGCAGACAACTTTTCCAGTTTGCCTCCCACCATCCTCTAGCGGATAACGTCACTATCCGAGGACTGTCCTCAGCTCACAACCAGTGAACCTACTCTGCTATACTACGCGTTTACTTCAAACATTCTCCTGTTACACACGGTGCCTGCTCTCAAATCCTCTACCCAATCCTCTGGAACTCCTCAGAAAGCTACACAAGAACAACATCACATATAGCATAGTATTTGGGCACCCTCCACTCTCTCCATCCTCCTAACACCATCCCTTGCACCCACCTATTAATTCTTCGGATAACCCCATCCCAGATTACAAATTGGAATAACCAGACATTGCACATCTCTGCCTCACTCCCGCTATTAATATAAAAACAATCACTCTTCAACTTAAATTTATCTTACACCGCTTTCACTATCGTCATACGATACTTTGATTCCATTCAGAAGCTTACTACCAAAACCATATATCAATAACACCTGCAAATAAGCTTCCTTATTAATCAAATCATACGCCCTGTTTGCAAATTACAAAAAACCTAAATTCAATTTACTCTTCCTCTCCCTCAGTTTCTCAATCATTTGTTTCAAGTAAAGATTTGATCAACACACCCTCTACCACTTCTGAAACGCACTTGTTCTCGACGCATCGAAGTCGCTTCGCAGAATCACTCGGACGGCAATCTTTCGACCAAAATACCAGTATTTATCTTCCCTGCTACACTTAATAAACTAATCCCCTATAATGACCTCATCGGAAGTATCCCCTTATCTTCCCTTCCTCCCATATGTCTATCAAAGCGTTTAGGGTACTATCTCAACTGCTCTCTCCGTAATCCCAAGCGAGTAAAAGCTTATACCCTCCCTATCATAATCGATATTGGCTTCACACAACTTCCAATCCAATCAATCACCATCTCGCCTCCGTTCTTAAGTTCATTTCGTAGGCTCGGTAATTTCATCAAGAATATATCTGTAGAGTTACCTTCTTCAACCCCACGAAACTTATTTCAACCGTACCCGATTACGCTTCTCGTTATCTAAATACACTCATACCGCAGAAAGCTACTTTTCTATTCTTGCACCTAATCATAATATCGTTAGGGAAGTTTGGTTAAATAGCCTGGATTTTTCGAGTCATATTTTTGACCCATTTATTAATATTTTTCCTAATGTATAGGCGTCAAAAATAGCCAATTATATACCATAGACCAAAAAAGCTCAAAATTATCTATGGTCTTTTTAGACCAAAACCTCTTGCATATCAAACCCTACAATCACATTTATCACTATACATCCTACTTTCAATTTTATCAGCATCAAGTATGTATGCAGATCTTATATTTCCAATGCTCATGCTTCTATTCAACATTTCATTATTCATATCTATGTACGAAAATTATTAGCAATCCATCATCTCAATTACCTATTTATTTATGATCAGAATTCCTATTATTAATTATTCACTTATTTAATAATATTATTTATATTATATTATTATATATTATTATTATTATTATATTATTATATTAGTAGGAGTAGTTTAGTAGTAGTAGTTAAGTATATAGTTAAGTAGTTTTAAATAAGTAGTAGGTAAGTAGATGTTAGGTTATATATTATATAGTATATGGCAGTTGAAATAACTATTAGGAGGTGAGAAATATATTATGTATTCCTATGTCGTATTCCGGTATGCGACAACCCTAAAAATTTGTCTATATGAGTGTAGTGATAATATCACACTGACTTATCCGCGTTTTCTTCCCTGAGCCATAAGTCGTGTAAATATCGTTTATGCACCCTGCCTCATCAGCCCTAAAGTATTTAAAAAAAACTATTTCTATTAAAAAAAAAATCGGGTTTTCCCGCGCTAAATGAACCAGCGTTTGATTTCGATATTATCGTTGGTGTTATTTTAAGCATATATGTATGATAACATATTATATCGATGACTATTTTGCTGTCCACCTCCCCATATATCAGTCTGACGCTATACAATAACAATATAACCATGTATATGAAAATTATTTGTACTCATAAATTCTGTATCGGGATATCAAGTTCTAGTCGCTGTTATGACCTAAGTATAAATACAGAGAACTATTCTCCTTCATAAGATTATATAATAGTGATAATTCCGCGGCCCTTAAAGGTAGATATTGTTATATCTCTATCTCTTTATAGTCCGTATACCTTTAATGCGAACTCTCTATATTTATTTATCTGTTCAAAAGTCAAGATACAATGTATATACGATAATTATAAGTAACAAAATAAGAAAACCACTAAATGGAAGAGAGCTTGAATAGCGCGCGGATTGAATTTATGACTAGCATAGAGGTTGAGATGAGCGGGTAGAAGAAGGATACCACATGTTAGTCAGCGACATACGAAAAGTCATATATTATGGGCAGATTTATTATTAATTTTATAATACTGTGCACCACAAAGTATGATATTGACATTATGAAATATCGTTATATTTGACAAAATCATAGTTCTGTCAGATTCTTCTGTAATGACACGTGTTCGTAAACATCAGTGTTATAGGTTTTATAATTAAATATAACTATTGCTCTATAGTTCATTCTTATACAAAGTTATTAAATGAAAATCATGCAAAAGTATGACTGGTATCTTCGAAAATTCTTCATCTTGTTTCAACCCTTTTTATTCTCGTACTTATATGATATGTTACTCAATTCTGTTGTTGACCTCTACTCTCTCTGATTTTAGTTTTGCTCTCGCCCTCATGTATCTCTAGTCTATTCTTCAATCCATAAGGCCCCCTTGTCCGAGCGTCTACGTCTACATCTCTGTGTACAAACCATCTTAATATTGTGTAATTTCCTTCATTTTAGTGCCAATAAGAGATTACACAAACTATATCGTGAGAGTGGTCTCGGCATATGTTCGGAAATGAAGTTGAGAAAATGTGAGAAGAGATTCTGAGTTAATGGTATCAGCGATTATGAATGTACAAACGACATCTCTCTCCCTATAGATTAGAAATGACGTATGACGTTCTTTCAGAGTATATTCGGGTCGCTATCATGACACTCACGACTCAGCTTTCTCCCTCATTCTATAAACAGTGAGACCTCCTTCACTGTTCGCGACCCACTTTACTCTAATAGCTTGCCATACATTGCTAGAATCCATAAAAAAACTTTACTATATTCTTTATACCTCTAAATAGCACTACTCTAATTCCGCCATTACATCAATACTCCAATTACCTTATCTCTATTGCTCGCTTTGTCCCAGCCTAGTGAGCACCATACATGAACAACAATACTCCACCACTATGGCCAATCCAGAGTCTCATTAACCTTTGTCAGCGCGCGCGATCCATCCTACAAAATATTATTTGCAATTATTAAATGGACACCAAAAGACTGTAGAATGATAGCTCATCTGCTATATATCTTCTACGATAGACTCTTGTCTGTTCTATATATCCCTAACAAACTCGTGCAAACAGATACTCTTGTCTCGTGTATCAGTCGTACTTTATAGTTTGTTCATCCTTCACAATCGCAGCGCCGTGCTCTAGCAATATATAATTCCAATATATCTCTTGACTCCTCCCATAGTAGCTTGACTGCGGTCTATGACCATCGAACCAATGACCAATTCATATCGCCCACTTATTCCTCACTGATTTGTTATAGATGACATAGTGAACCGGTGCTCAAATGTGATAGCAGAATTTATCCATATATCTCTATGAAACGTGCCTTCGCAGCATTCTACGAGAAGAGAAGTACCTATATCTTAAACTATATCTCTCCCGCTCGAAATTTATGATTTCTCGCACAGTCTAGACACAATCTGAATGTGCTATCTGATCCAGATTGACACATCTAATGCAGGCCGCTCATTTTCTGCACGCCGAGCGTCTTGTTATAGCGACAGGCATTCCTAGAGCCGCCCCTTGCGGCAGGACGAGTACACTAATCCTAATATTAAAAGTACTGAGAGCTATCTGTGGTGAATATTCTTGCTCGAACACGCATGACCACACGTTCAGTGGTATCTGAACGTTACACAAAATCGCACTACGCGTCGTTATCAGAAAGATTAAAGTTTTTGTATATGAGTCAGATTATTCTCACTCATATACAGAATATTAATACCTTCTAAATCTGTGTGCAATGCAGGACTTACGAAATACTAGCACACATCAAACTTGGCGTCAAGACAATTTTGCTGGCCCACATATTAAGACAAATACAGTTGATGCCACCTCACAGAAACAGATACACGAAGTATAATCTCTCGATACGCAGAGCTTTGACCACGGATATTATATGAAACAGCATTTACGTCCACATACAGTCAGCAAATGCAAGGATCTGACCAGATAGTAAATATACCAATCTAATTCTCTCGTACGGTTGCTGATAAGGAGAGTATTTCCAGTATTTCCATCCCCGCTACGCCGGCTGGAATTGAGTCATTCAAACTTTAATTAATATACTCTCCTCCAGTAGACCTGGCAGACCACTAGAGGCTCTCAGATCATTAAATACTTAAATCCTGTGATCGCATTATACAAAGATCTTCTAAAGTAAATACAGTGAAAACAGATGAATATCGTAAGTATTGAAATTAGTATTATGGTAATAGATGTAATCTTATAATATTATATAGAAAGAAACAGGATAGAAGTAGGTTTATGGAATGTCATTTCCTCGCCCATCCTTTTCATTCACTATCAAATACATCTCTACATTCCCACAATTATACAGAATTAAGTTAGTGTGATTGATAATAAATATATATTATATTTTAATTTATTCAAAAATATGAATTTTTATTTGGTCCATGGATTTAACCTAAAATCATATGTTATTGGATTAAATTTATAATTATAATATCCTCATGAAATTAACTATAATGAAATCTTAATATTCTACATATTACTCTCATATAAAAAAAAAACAGTCTATTTTCCTATAAAATTATTAGTTTCCCTGATCTTCTTGAGAAAAATCATGAATCTATCAATTTTTATTTAATTTTCTCATTCTTATGTGAACTCTATTCACCTATGTAATTATCTTATATCAGGTATAAGGTGAAATCTACCTGAAAGTTGAGTTAAATATAAAATAAGGTGATTTATAAATGATTACGCCTCCACAATTTTTCAAGCCGATGCGCTTATTTATCACTAGATTATGGCGATTTGTGATTAATGGAGCCTACTGAATGTTGAGTCTCGATATATTTTCTTTATTTACTACCAGAGCTGCCGGAGCCGATTTTATTGAAGTGGAGCAGGAACTGGAGCCTAGTTGATTTTTGGGTGGACTGGAGCTATATTAATTATTAATTATATATATATATTATTATATTATGATAGAATATATAATAAGTATTATGATATATTAAACGATAGTTATAATATATAGATATATATTATATATAATATTATATATTTATAATAGATATTAATAGATATATATATTATATATATAATATAATATATATATTATATAATATATATATATATATATAATATTATAATATATTAATATAATAATATTATATATTATATATTATATATGATTATATTAATATATATATATATATATTAACTAGTACTATATATAAATATAATATATATATATTAAATATTATATAATTATATATAATATAATATAAAATTATATATATATTATTATATATATTAATATATATATATATAATAATATTTTTATATATTAATATATATAGATATATAATTTAATATATATTTATATAGGGCTGCGCTTAGCAGACATATGATGGGTAAAAGTTAATGTTAGATCTAGAACATATGAGTTCTGAGCTTTTATTTGTTGAATTACGTAACTGTTGATATTATGGTTTAATTTGGAATGTTTGTAAAATGAAGAAATTAATTGCCTTGGATTATAAATTAAAACTCTATTTTTTTTCATTTCACTTGTATTATATCGATTATGTATCGATTATTGTATATCGATTATGCCTAGCCTCTACCTGTGGAAACTTTATTTCTGTCTTAAATGGAATTGATTCCCATCCAAATCTTAATATCTTTAGAAACTATTATACAGTTTATCTATTTTTTCAGTGTTCACTTTTTCTACTATTAATCCAGACTTTTTTTTTTAATTCTTATAATTATCGCCTTTAAATTTTCTAACCAGCTCTCTTTACTAGCCTCTAAAACTAATTTTTTAAAAATAGTTTGTGAGGAATTTCTAATCTCAAAAAACTTTTCTGCTTAAACCCGCTTACAACCTATGATCTTGCAGAAGTACCAAGGGTATCTTCATTGGTACATTCTGTCTTATTTTATTAATTTCTTGGTACTTTTAATTCCCTATACTACTGCAGTATTAAAATTTTATTCTATCCCCTTTTTGTTATAAAAACATCCCTCAACCTCTCTCTCTCTCCAATCCTCCTATTACCACCATCTATATTTTAAAATCTAGTTTCGTCCATCTCAGTCACGTCTTTCATTCTTTTAAAAAAAAGAAAAAAATGAAACGAAACTAATTAACCCTTTGAAAAAATCTCCTCTTATTTGCAGCGCCAAAGAAAGGCATCTCAGAACAAGGCTCTTATTACATAGTCTTTATTTGTATAGGACAATGTAATGACACTTCTCTACTCGTAGCTACGTCTGCCATCTCTTTCGGGTCTTGCATCCTTCAGCCTTAAGGAATCTTATTACGCAACCTCTCTTTCATTTCACTTATTTTTTTACAGTTGTCACCGCGCCGCCATACGGGCAAGAACCCTATTAATGAGTTGGTCTTCTAAACGTTACGTCAGTCTTAAACACATTCCGTAAACACATCGCATTACAAGATTAAAATAGGCGTAACGTTTAATTGATAGGAAACACAGATGAATGGATAAGAATTCACAGAACAGAGTGCAGGCTGAAAGAAAATCCACCTGCAGGCGAACTCATCTGCTTTAATAACATCAAACACAATCTCATGCTTGCCGAAACAGCACCCTTGTGCTTTTCGGGCGTCACTACAAGGATATGGTACACGCGCGTTGGACAGTTTCCCTCAGCACGTTGCCTCTACGTACAATAGATAAGGGATAAAGCTCCAACCATCGCTCCGCAAATTATAAACGCTAAAGCGTAAACAACAAGTCACTCTCGACTACTTTATAATCTTTTGCCTTGAATTCTCCCTATCCACAAAGCCGTCTGTAAACTCCAGCGCCCCGCCTCTTCTCACAGATATTCAGACAGTCTACTCCATACAAGGTGCGATTGAAGTACCACTGTATATCGTGGAGTAACTGTGAAACACAGAAAAAAAAGTCTGCCACTCAAACAGAATCCTCAGTTCTCTTTTATTTCGTCCTCCTGTCATTTGAAAAGTTTTCAAAAAAAATTTTTTTCTGTTTTATGTTTAAGTGCAAGCATTTCTATATTGTTCACTCAGGAGAGACAGAGGAACCGTCTTCGAAAAGATAGACAAGTTAAGGTCTTAAGAGAAGATTTGTAAACGTTTGGCTTTTTCAAAAGAATTAAATTTCACAAGCTTGAGAACACCCCACTCCTGAAATTCTATCCAGATCAGCGATATTATAGAATCGGAAGATTAAAACGAGAGGCATATTCTAGAAGTAAAAGAGCGAGCAGAATTAATTGAAATGATTGAAGAATGAAGGGTCAAGTCATCGACATATATGGATAGAGTAATGTCATCATCTCTCTCGTTTCATCGTCTCTCTCGTCCTCTCACAATTACATGATTTCAAAGTCAGGATTACTCAATGCTAGAGAATTATCAACATGCAACCGAGATCAACCAACTTTATTATGCACTAGATATAAGAACATTGACACTGCTCACATGAAGCGTGTATTTTGAAAGCGCTTAGCACATAAGTAAGCAAAGTGTGAGAATAAAGATAATACCCAAAGTGGAGCCTTTGGAGATCCAGTTACGCGTGCATATCTCTCTTTCTCCCGTCAACTTGTTGCTATTTTGATACTCTTCAATCCCAACACACATTAGTTCTCCCCTTCCATCCTAAGGGCGAAAAACCATAAATCTGTAAATTAGTGAAAGTTATCGCCAGTAGATCCTTCGAGCACGATACATCTCCTGTGTACTCGTGGTAACTTTCTCCAGAATAGATACGGAAAAAATCAGATCATCTAAGTATAGTTGAGCTAGTGCATAAGGGTTTCATAAGATCTCTAGTATAATGACATACAAGTAGACGCTATGGCCTATACGTTAGATAGATCCATATCCAGCATCATTTATTCAGAATAGATTGGACTTCTAATCGCGCTCCAACCTATCCTGAGTGGAAAGTGCTAGCTCTAGTATTGAGGCATACAGAATATAGTTGAAAACGAGAGGAGGGTCCAGCACGGAAGCACACTTCTCCTCAAAACTCGAAGACTTCAAATGCCATCCGCCATCCCGCTTCCTAACTTCATAGAATCTCAGAGCTTCATGCACCGACTCTAACATGTAAATGACAGCGTAATCATGGAATAGGGACACCTCAAATTGAGAAGAGACGGAAAGATATACCAGAATCGTTCAGGGCTGATTGAATTAGAGGAAAATAGAGGCCAAAGAGATGCATTGGCTTTTAGTTGAGTAGTTAACACCAGAATCCATCATGAGCGAATATACAAGGAAAGGATGATTTAACAGAAGTTGTTCTAGAAGATGTTTTGGCAAGAGGCCAGAGAGATTTCTCGTAGGTACAGAACCAATGGAGTTCAGCGCATTCTCGTTAATCAATCCGCTTTGCTCGTCCGAAGAGTATCTCTGCAACGATTTTAACTGAAGAACTATTGGCCAAGGAGTGCTACTAGGATAACGAAGCAATTTTCCACACCGCTCGAAATATTCGTCTCTAGCTCCAGTACTGACAGGGAACAAGAAAGTTTAGGAAGCTTGGAGGGTCTCTTTCTATACGATACGGAGAAAAAGATTTTAAGTGTAATAACCGAGGAGCAAATGATACGGAGAAGTATCCACCTTAATGAAGTACCGTTTCATCGTTTTAAAAAATAATCTTCCGCGTTTAAAGTTCAAGCAGTCACTTTCATATATTTACGTAAGAAGCAACGCATGCCCCAAATCGGCCCGATTCAACATCGCCAGATAAAAAATCCGCATAGTGCATAGTGAGATCGTTGCGGAGAGAAGTTAAAAATTAAGTGATATAAGGTTGTGGTCAGATTTACCGATCGGAGCGAAGGTGGTGTATTTATAGAGAGAAAGGACTAGTGGTGAAACATAGGTCAAGTGTCTTGTTCAAGAATCGTTAGGACGGTCCGGTATGTGTGTATCGGTTCCATCATTTCATCTTCTCTCCTCCCAGTCATCGTTGCGTACTAATCTTCGAATCTTCATCTTCGTGCTATCATCCACATAGCTAGTAATTCTAAATAGAGCTGAGAGCAGAAGCTTCGCGAGCCTCACACATTGTGTATGTACTCATGTGGAATCCCTTAATATAAAGAGGACCTAACACATATATGTTGCAAATGACAAATATTTTAATCAATATCTCTGTAGATAAGCTAGTAATGTGTCACTAACATAATATAAAGGCATTGAATATCGTTTGCTAGTATAGGAGAATCAAGATATATAACGACATGAAGAACAATGAATATTTGAGATATAAGGAATATGTGAAGATATATGATATATAACCAGGAGACAACGAGAGACAGAGATTATATAGGACACTTCGATGATTCTGAGCACGTTATAAGATGAGGAATGTTTGCTACTATTACAAAGGTCACATAGCATCACAGCATCTAACGAATTTTAAATATAAGTCTTAATAGATTGATTATGTAAGACTGTGATCGTTGTGATGAAGGATGTAATGCTGCATTAAGACGATCTGTGTTGGCACAAGACACACATGAGCGAGTCATAATTTAGTTTAGAGTAATAGAGGCGATAGTAATTCCATTCTGATGCAATGAAGATGTAGAGTTGCCATATTCCACTATTTTTGTTAAGGTAAACGTCAAAGAAAGCCACGCATTGTGTAAATTCTGTTATATCTTAATGAGCTGACACGAAATACAAGAGAAAAACAAATAAAAATACAACTAAAATCATTCTTCTTCAAACCTGTAGTACTAAACATCAAATATAATGAAATGGAAAATTATAATTCAGTACGCTAGTACCTAAATTTTAAAAACGATAAAACCTATTTACAGCAAATATCTAAATATGAATAATCCAAAGTTAAAAAAACACTCACGCACTCACACGCTCTCACGAAGATAGTTATGTGCGTATAATAACAAAGATATAAGAAATCACACTATTGAATCGACATCTACATAAGTAGATTAAATACTGATATAAATTACAAATTAGTCCGATGTCCATTAAGTTATATAATTTAGCGCTAGAGATGTAGCTGAATAGTTTGTGAAGTGAAACGGTCTAATTATATATACACACTAATAGTGATCATTTTAACCGATACCTAGATTCCTTAGTGATAAAACATCAATAATTGCCGATTTAATATATACCGAGATACCTATAGTATATATTATAGTATATATAGTGAATATACGAGATAAATATTTTAAAATATCATTAATATAATATATTATAATATATATATATATTGAATATTATATATATATATATATAGTATATATATATATATATATAATATATATATTATATATTTATATATATATATAATATATATTAATAATATGTATATTACGATAATATTTATGATATATATAATTAATATTTAATTATATACTCATATATATATTATATATTATTAATTTAAATATTAATATTATTTAAAAATTAATTAATATAATATAAATAATATATATATACTATAATATATTATAATATATTATAAATAAAAGTGGAAGACCAAATTATTAAATTTCACAGAATAAAATGGAAAATAATTTATATTAAAATAACGTAAAATCATTATCTATCACTATTAAATTGCATTTAAAATTTAATCGACAGGTAGATGCACAAAAGTCAAAAGATATAATTAACACTATATATTCAGTTTTTTAATTCGATAATGATTTTATCGAGATTATATATGTAAGAATATGGAGGTGACAAATCCTATAATTCTTTTCACATCTCTCAATAGATTTCAATAAGGTGATTAATTTTCATAGAAGTCACTTAATTTGAATACAGCTTCTTTTCTAGGCTGCGAATCGACATTCAGTATACAATGTTGGTAATATTATAGTTGCTGCTAACTATTATGGCAACAAAGTTAAATATTTGAAAATATTGTCTAACGAAAATTTGCCAACTAGTCCGTCTATTGCTGTCTTTGGACGATCTGTGCTGTGATGCCATTTCAATTTCCATAAAATCCCATTCCTGCTTTTATTAATCTCTAATTGGCTTTCGGGAGATCTTTCTGTAAAGATGTTACCATATCTTATTTATCCCTTCTCATCATGGAAACTATTACACCTTTCGGATGACAATGTTTGAAGAAGATATACATTTCTTTATGATTTATTACCTCCCCCCCGCCGCACCCCTTTCCCCTTTTTCTTATGCTCGACGAGCCACCCAATCTAAAATTTTTTGCTTATAATTCGAAATACATACATTATGCATATTCTTAGAGCTCATTCCAAAAATGGCATACAATAATAGACTGTGCGATCATTAAATCTGTTGGTTGGGAGTAGGAACGTTGGCCTTTATTTTTTGAGAATTGTTAATTCCTTGCATGCAATTTCGAGAGTGACGATCCTCAACTCAGATTCAAGCATGCCTTTCGACTTTCAAAAATCTGCATAAATTCTACGGATGTCAGTTTCTTTCTCTGATGCTCATATTTTAATATTTTAGAGTTTAAACTCTCACTAAAAGCACTTAACGTAAGGAGTCGTTTCCGTATGAACAAGCGCGTATCGAGTCATGAGGTTAAAATTAAATACGTTAACCTCTCAACTTTATACTTATTAAACGGAATTATTAATACTTAAAAATTTTATGGTTTCAAAAAAATTTCGGGGGGCCATGTCCCCCTTGCCCCCCCCCCCATTAGATAGCATATATATATATAATATAGATATTATAACCATTCTTTTTTCACTTTTTTCTTACAACTTTCTTCTTTTCTCTACGCTTAGTACCAATTTTTATTGACTTTATTTTTTCACTCTTTTCTTACGCACAATCTTTACAACGTTTTCTTACACTTTTTTTTTAGGACGACACTCGTTAGATATATTTTGAAGTAGTTTAATACTAATTATTTTAGTATAGCAATTACTTAGTGGAGATATAGTAGATACTTTATATTATATCATTTAGTTGCTTTTTATATATTATATAATTAATAATACGGGTAATACATTGAAATAATATTATGAATTATAAAATTATTATAGTATGGTTTATATATATTATAAGTATATCTTAACTAAATAATAAACACGTTTTATTGTAAGAGGAACAGATAGAGACGAGAAAGAGAAAGAGAGAGATTTTTGTACGTGTAATGATTTATTAAACAGATGACGCCGCTTTTTATTAAACATTTTCCTAAACAAAATTTATTATTTTTAATCACAACAAATGTCGCAGGCTTGACCCGCCAATTGATCAAAATAATGCCGTATATATATAATAATTATATATATATATATAATATATAATTTATTTAATATATATAATAATTTTTATATACTTATAATGTTTTTAATATATATAACTATTTGGTTTGTTTTATAAAATATAAATAATTAATTGTATATTATATTTTATAATATATATATATAAGTTGCTATTCAAAAATTATTTGAAAGATCATGTTGTAGGGAGCCCTCTGCAAATTAATAGGAATGAAGTATGAGTGACATCTCCCTCAAAAGGTCAGTGTGATTCTGAAAGATAAGACAAATTATTAGATTCCGATATCTGTAGTTTTAAAATTATGCAGTCCGTATTAATTCCTCTTCTCTCCCAATGTTCAGGTGCGTGTAACATTATACTTCCTAATTTGAATATGTGTGCGCCTAATGAGAGCTGTAGGTTGGGTAGGTATGCGGTGTTATGTTGAATGCTATGGGTCTCAATCGAGGGAGCGTTGGGTGTCTTAAAAGGTTTGTTTTCTCAAAGTAATCCTAACGGGTTCCAATCGCAGTCATGCCTTGAACTAAGGGATGGCCAGCGTTTGCCGTCGAGGCCTACTTCTCGAACGGATCATGTTCTTGGATCCGGCACCCAGTCGGCGCTGTCCGTAATCGCTTTCAAATCTACCCCGTTTGGGTTCATCACTAGTCCAAGAAGACAAATAATCCGATTGTAACATGAGGTCAACAGCAGGGTCTACTTAACAAAACCGTGCGAAGTGTGACATTATAACGGGATAACGGACTGGGGTCGCCATTTTCAGCCCCATCTAGCATTCGCTCAGAAACAAATTGGGGCAATGTGGGATAGCCGGTCATTCTTTGCAATCGCAGCACGTTCCACGGCATTCTGCGAGCAAACATGCTTCTGCCCCTTGATATATAATCCGATCGTTGCAGTTGAGAGCGCATTCTTCACCTGATGACCTTTTCATGTAACCAATCAGTAACAAATTGGGTGATTGTGCGAGCTTTGACTCTCCGAAACTTGCTACGGACTTCATTTCTCTGAGAAGGTCATGTTTGAGAACTTTCTCGCAATATCGATAAATTCCTGACAGTGCACATTTTTGTTTTTCAATGATCTGATAATATGGCCCATTTTCCACTTCAATGTGTCGTCAACAACACAGGATACATGCCTAATCTGACACAATCTCCTGAGATTGGCATCAACGCCCCGTTGGGCAGTTCACCAAAGGTCCTGAAACAGGATAGTGTGGTGGCAATTTCTTAACGCTGGGATTGTGGCCATGGTTTTTGAGAGAGAGGATAAATGAGGCTCATCTGGTGAAGTGAATTCAGATACCGTTCTATTACCGATTGTGCTGAATAGTGTCACTGTGACAGTGAATTCAGACCGTTATATGACCATGTTGGCTGAATATTTTTTCCCACGTCTCGATGAATTGGACTTGGTTACATTTGGTTTCAACAGGACGGCGCAACGGCTCCCACTTCGAGGGCATCGATGGCTGTTTTGAGAGGCCACTTTCAGGAGCTCCTCATCTCATTACGGGGCGATTTGGAGTGGCTAGCCCGCTTTCTCGATTTTGCCCCTTGCGACTTCTTTCTGTGGGGTTATCTGAAATCCTGCTTTTATGTCAACCGTACGAGGATCCTACCAGACCTGAAGTCCAACATCAGGGAAAATATTGCCAACATACCCGTTGCTATGCTGGTAAGGGTCATTGCAAACGCCAGAAATCGGCTTATTCAGTGTATGGACAGTGGGAGTCGGCACCTATCTGATATTATTTTCAAAACTGTGTAAAACATTACTTTATAATGTGCCTACATTATAATATGAAATAAATATGTTCAGAATCATAACATGTGATTTATTGCATTTTGCAAAAAGGATGTTATGTTGAAGCACCCTGTACAGTATATACATTTAAAGACCACCAATGTATAAAAAATTATTTAATAAACTTAGGATCTTTATAAATTATAAGGTTAATCTGGAGATCATGGATACTTTTAATTACCTGTATTAAAAACGCAGGATTTATAATTGGCTATCTTTTGTTAAAAATAAACCCTAACAACTACTCTACAAGTCTTTTACCTTCGAATAGCCACAGATCACTTATTTCACTTTATAATGGCTCCATCACCTAAACAAACATATCAGATTATTTAATCAAGCCCAATCCAGATTCACGCTCCAAAATCATCTCAATCTTTCCTATTGACTGGAAATTTTTTGACATTGTTGATTGATATTCAAATGAGATTGCTTCTTTGCTCCCTTCATGGATCTTTAGCCGAATTTGAGATGATATTTGGTTGTATTACATTCATTTAGGCTTAAATACATATTTTTTATTTAATTTCAGATCTTTCCCAACAATGAAACAAACTTTGCATTACCAGATAACATTAAAAAGGAAAAATTAGAGAATCAAATGAGAGAATCAGATGTTGAATTTGAGTTTGATGAAGAACTTGTCAACATTGAAATCATAAAATCTGGTAATCTGAAGATGATTGAGGAGAAGTCGAGTACTAAGCAGATAGATGTATGTTGATTCTTTTTTCTCCCTTCTTTTATCCCGTATTTAAACCTTCTTCTTCTTCTTCTTCTCTTCTTCTTCTTCTTACTCTTCTTTCTTCCTTCTTCTTCTTCTTCTTACAGCTACTTCTCTCTTCTTCTTCTATCCCGCATTTAAACCTTCTTTCTTCTTCTTCTTCTTCTTCTTCTTCTTCTTCTTCTTCTTCTTCTTCTTCTTCTTCTTCTTCTTCTTCTTCTTCTTCTTCTTCTTCTTCTTCTTCTTCTTCGAAACGAACGAGCCGATGGGGTCTATCTTCATTCTTCTTCTTGGGAAACGAACGAGGGCCGATTGCGGGGAGGCTAAACAGGCGGTAACGCATCAGGTGTCAAGTAGCCCAATACCTTTCCTCCTCCTGTCCACCTGTGGCCTATTCCCCTGCTACAGATTTCCCATCTCGATACGTCAGGGTTTCCTCTCTAGGCTGGGCAAGCAGGTGGGCGAGAGGTATCACTCTTGGCTCCAACTACGGAAACTCGAACCGTCATAGCGGTTGGTCTTCATCTTAGTAGATGAGTCGCCTCTTAGAGCGTGTTCCGGCTCGATTGTGTCTGAGGTCACATCAATCTCAAAATAGATTTCTTATGTTGCCAGGGGAATCTCCCGTCATGCCCATTTTGCTGTTTGTTTCATCCTCGACCAGTGTTCACCTCTATGTGGGTTTGCGAGGCCATCTCGACCCTAGAAGCAAGTTCTTCACCTAAAGTGCCTCACGATATCTCTTTCAGCATCGCCTGTCAAACACATCTTATCCGAATCGTCTCGCTTTCGTACTATGATTGAGTGTTTTCTTTCCTATTAGGATCTGAATATACTTGATAAGTTACAAACATCCAGCCTTGTTCCGATTTCGTTCGTTAGAGATTTTCCAACTGCGTTAGTTACTAACACGTGATAGCCGTACTGTGTGCTGTGGAGTCCCCTGTGACATCCACTCAAAAGGAAACAAAAATTTTATAGAAATTATTATTAAAGGGGAATGATGCACAGAGCTGAGGTGAGAAAGCATTTGTCAACTGAAGGAAATGGATGTCGAGGAGAGTGATTGGGGAACACTTCGAAAATCTACTTAACATTGGCAGTAATGAAGAGGGATAGTGAATGCATGTGGAGTTTGCTTGTGCAAGAAACCAATAAGGTATTGGGGAATAGGCCATTTTAGTAAGGAGGAGGTAATATGTAGAGGAGAAAGTTAAGAATGGTAAATCTGTAGGTATAGATGAATCACTGGTGAAATGATCAAGAAACCGGAGGGCGAGATGGTGATTGGGTGGATTTGGAAGTTGTGTAACTTCCGATGGATTGAAGGAGAGCAGTAATAGTACCCTTATATAAGGGTAAGGGGAATAAGGGTAACTGTAGAATTAGAGGAATTAGTTTATTGAGTGCTGTTAGGAAGATTATTGTTGTATTTTGGTATAAAGAGTGCGTCGAGTGACTAAGAAGCTGATGGTGAAGAAACAAGTGCGTTTTAAGAGTGGAAAGGATGTGTGAATCAAATCTTTACACTGATTGAGAAAATGAGAGAGAAGAAGAATAAATTCTATATAGGTTAATGGAATTGCAAAAAGCGTATGATATGATCGATAGGGAAGCTCTCATGCAGAGGTGTTAGGTGGTAGGCTTGCCTGAATGGAATCAAAAATATGTATGACGATAGTGAAGCGTGTGTAAGAATAAATGGAGTTGAAAGTGATTGGTTCAAAATTAATAGCGGAGTGAGACAGGGGTGTGTTATGTCTCCTTGGTTATTCAATTTGTATATGGATGGGGTTATGAAAATTAGAGGTTGGGGTGGCAAGGGACGGTGTTAGATTGATGAAGAATGGAAGAGAGTGGAGGGTGCCTTATCTATTGAAAGCGTTTGAGAGGATTGGTAGAGGGTTTTGACAGGGTGTATAAAAGGAGGGGTTTAAAAGTACCGTAAACGGAGATAAGAGTTAGGTTATGGTTGTGAGTGAAGACAGTCCTCGGTGTGAAGCTATGTTGGGATGGTAAGCAACTGAAACAAGTGTCGGGTTTAAATATCTAGGATATATGTTGGATGAAAAGGAAATGGATGATTCAGAGTGTAGCAGGAAACTTGTGAATTGTAGGAAGGTGACTAGTGCAATTAAATCCTTGGTGGATGTAAAGGGACTAAGTCTTGAGTGCACTAGGGTCTTACATGAGGGTATGTTGTTACCTGTGTTAATGTATAGCAGTGAGACTATGGTCTGGAATAAGAGGTATAGATCTAAAGTTCAATGTGTTAAGATGTACAATCTTAGGGGTGTGTTAGGTGTGAGAAGAATTTATAAAATGAGGAATGAACACATTAGGGAGTTGGGGTGTGAAGAAAGGAGTAAATGAGAGAATAAATGAAAGTACATTGAGATGGTTTGGTCACGTGGAAAGGATGGATACTATTCGGTTGGTTAAGCAGATGTATAGTAGTGAGTGTGTTGGGAGTTGACTGGCTGGGAGACTGAAGAAAAAGTGGATTGAGTCAGTAAAGGAATGCATGGAGGAAAGGAATGTAAGTTTGGCAGAGACAGGGTGCATAATTGGAGTGAATGGCGGGGTTTTGTGAGGGGGTATGGTTGTGGCCCACCTGGGCCAAGGGATGAACCCTTACACTGACGATCTACCATAGTGAGGGTCCATCGCGGTCCCGTGAAGATCTAGGGTGGATTTTTTGACTGCGACGAGTTCTCACTAATAATGGATACAGAGGGGCTGTAAAGTCTGGACTTTCTTTCGACTTATATTCTTCTACTGCTTTTCTTTTCCGATGCATGTTACGCACCTTACCCCCAGTCTTGGGGAGAAAAAGGTAGATGAAGAAGAATAATACCAGTATATACTTGATATATATATATATATATATATATATATATATATATATAATTTTGTCATAAATATATAAAAATATATATATATATATATATATATATATATAATATATATAATATATATATATATATATATAGTGTGTGTGTGTGTGTGTGTTTATGCTTTTTGGAATTTTTCTATAAAATTTTGTTGTGTATCCGAATATAAAGTACATATATGAATGTATGTTGAGATTAATTTTTTGTTCTTTATTCTTTCACTCATAAATTATGATATTCAATCGTTATGACCAAATGAGTGAAATTATTAACTTTAAAAAAAAAAAAAAGATTTTTCTTTAAATTTAAAAGTTTTTTTGTGAAATTATTTTTGAATTTTCTTTTGTCTTCATGATAATTTTATTTTTTTTTTGTTTCCAACAGACCCCCATTAACGATGTTGGTCAAGGAGGGAAAGGTTCCAAAGTGAAAAGGACTTTCAAAAGATTACCCCAAACGTCAATAATGTGTGAAAAAAGGATTAAGAAAAATAAGTGTAAAAAGCTCTGTTGCAAATATTGTAATTTAAATTTTAAAAGTAATGTAAAGTTGAAGAATCATCTGAATTTGCATAAAAGAAAGTTTAAATGTGCCTATTGTAATTATGAATCCATTCGCAATGCAGACCTAAAATCTCACTTCTAGTTCATAGTAATATTAATTATGTAAATGTTCAGAGCTGTGCACTATGCAGTGTAATTCAGAAAGGAGCTTAAAAATTCACTTGCTTAATCATGCAAATATGAAATTATTTAAATTTCTGAGTGGTGACTATATGTGTAATCTGAAATCAAGCTTAAAAATACACATGCTTACTGAATATTGTAAATTATTAAATTTTCTGTATATGAAACGTGTAATGACAAACAAAGCTTAAAATTACACATGCTTACTCATCAAAAATGTTAAAATTATTTAAATGTCTGAGTGTACTATAAGTGTAATCAGAAAAGAAGCTTAAAAATACACATGCTTTCGCATGGAAATGGAAAATTATTTAAATGTTCTTGAGTGTGACTATGAGTGATAACCTGAAAAGAAACCAATATCGCACCATGTTTAAGCATCAAAATATAAAAAATCATTTAAATGTTCTGATTGTGCCTATGATTATATGACAAAAACAAGCTAAAAAATACAATTGACAGGATGGCTATTTAAATTATTTCAATGTCTGAGTTGGCATGAATGAATCACAAAGGAAACTTAAAATCGCACATGCTTACGCATCAAAAAGTAAAATTATTTAAATGCTCTGAGTGTGACTATTGACGTAATCACAATACGCAGAGCAAAATATACCTGTGAACGCTCCTCCGAAAATTGGAAAAATCCTTACCCATAAAACTTTGATTGCAACCGAGCTTTACCTGAGGTATTAATTAAAATATTGCAAGAAAAATAAACAACACTATTTTAAAACCATATAAAATATTAACCAATAAAATATTAACACTTTTAACATATGTAAATATTTAAAATAATAAAACCATTAATAAAAAACGTGATAATGCAAAAAAGGGCAGACGACACTGTTAAGATAAAAAATAATAAACATATTAATTTGCAGACGCTATCAACACTATTGCCACATAATCAAATAGATACTTCAGTGCTTCAGGTAAACCAAAGGGATAAAGTCTCTCTCCAAAGGCCATTTAAAAACGCACATGCTTACGCATCAAAATATAAAATTATTTAAATGTTCTGACTGTAGCTATGAGTGTAATTATAAACAAAGTTTAAAAAAACACATGCTTACGCATCATAATTTTGAAAAGTAAAAATGGTTAAAATAAAAAATGATTTCTGGGGGATAAACCTTGGCGCCGACTCCACCCACCAGAGAGTTGAGTTTGGGACGGAGCTCCTCAAAGCACAGCAAGCGATCTCTCCAAACGAAAAAACGGGAGAGTCCTCCTGACGAATCTCAACTCCAGACCAGAAATCAAAGAAAGAGACAAAGCACAACTACTCTAAATAGTCAATAAAGTGGCTTACGGTAGATTCAAGAGGTGGAGTGCGATATGCTTACACAAAACAGTATTACTGCGAGATCCTAAATAATAAGGAGCTTACCCCTCAATCCTTTTGAAGAGGAGATTATACAATAATAATACAGTGATTTGGAAAGAAAAAAATATTATAGATGTTCAGAAAGCCACAACTTTAACCGACAGGATGCATTAGCGAATTCATAGCCAGCGCAGGTCTTAGGCTCATTCTATTGGGCACCCACGAAATAAATGTAAGAAGTCACTATGTCGTTATATCCTAAGAACGACTCAGCTTCCTTATTCACAGTAACATCCTCCAAGCACTATACTCTTATAGAGCTTACGCTGGTCGAGGGTTATTTATGTCTTAAATATATGTTTATATTATATCTCATCAATATGATAATAAGTCCAAGGTTTAGGCCTTTGAAAAGAAATGATAACCATCGGTTAAAAGGAAAGAGAAAAGAAATTATTTAAATGTTCTGAGTGTGGCTGTGAGTGTAATCACTAATGATGTATCAGTATCCGGCCGGATATCTGCCTTTTTCCATCAACACCATCCAAGCGGGATATTTCCAATATCCGACACGCATGCCGATCTATCTATAAGGAAATTGAAACATTTTTCACAATAAAAAAAATCATAACACTTAGTTTCCTTACAGGTAAATCCCATTTATAGCTTTAAAAAAATTTTTCACTATTTTCATATCAGTAAGAAATAGTTGTATATATAGGCTTGACAAATATACATTAAGTTAACAGATGTTAATTGGAGAATATATTTTCCTATTAATACAAAATATATTTCCTGTTGCATAATAATATATCTTACTATGAAATAATATACTATCTGTTATAGTCCAGACCAGATGACGTCATGTTACCGAAGAGACGCTGTTCAATCCTCCTTGCACAAAGTACTAGAAGTTCTTTTTTTATTTTTATTAAAACAGAGCATACTTGCTATATTTTAAATACAATTTTTGCTACATTTGAATCTTTTTCTCACTCACCCCAAAGAGAAAAAACCCCGGAAAACATTAAAGTTTAAATTTACTATTTTAATTTGAATTACAATTCTTTAATTATTAAAATACGAATGAAATAAAAACTTAAAAATTGACTTTAATAATTTAAAAATGAAGTAATAATAAATTACGTCCTCTAACCAAAAATATTTAGCTATAAACCTTAAATAACCGGAGTTGCAAGAATTAATATACTCTGAATATATACGAACACATATGGATGGCGACAGACTCTGACCTGTTAATCCTAGCCTAAAGTCGATTCTCTGTAATCTTTTTGAGAAGGGGAATAAGCACGCGTATCAAAATAGTTGCACATACCATATATAGTAAGATATATTTTTTATTAATGATTAAAGATAATAATACGTTCAATTAATTCGTAATATAATTGCAGTTTGTGATATAAGTAAATTACTTGATAAAATATAAATTAGATTTAATATTATTGTATTTATAAATAAAAATATATACTACTGAGTATATATTGCTTATATAATTAATATACTAATATCCCTAATTTTATTATATATAATTATTTAGAATTACTTATTTTGTGGCTATTTATTTTTAATATGATATAAATAATTATATAGTTAGTATATATATATATACTATACACATATAGGTGTTATATTATTATGTAAGAGATTTTTTACACAAATCAAAATGTAATTTTGATATATTGAGGAATCAAAATTTGATTTACAAATATTGATTGAAAATTTGCAATACTCAATTCAATAGACAAATAAATCGGTTGGCATCAATTCATAGCTTTACAACCTCTATAAATTAAAAGTTTTTCACACATGAATTTTTTTTCATATTCTTAATATAGCATGCATCATTTATATAAATGATGTGCGAAATTAAATACGAACAACAAGCAACAGGAGCCATTCCTCTTCATGCGATAATACCCATACTATCAGACCGAACATTTGTGTTCCAGATATGAATTCTCGAAATTATATTTATGTCAATATACACTATTACTCCTAAAAACTCCCTTCGGCTTATTTAGTATATTATGCTGGATAAAAGTTTTATAGGTTGACATGTATAATCTTAGCTCCTTATATTTTGAACTACTTCATCCATACATATATTAAAAAAAAAAATAAATTAGTGTTAATTTTTTATTTCACTTTTTTACATGAAATTTATCTTATATTAGAATTGTTTAAATTATCGATTCAAAGAAAAATGTGTTCTCAATTCATGCAATCGATATTAAGTCCACGATTTCTTAAATATGAACCTTTCATATAAAGTTCGTAAAGTTCCTGATTGAAATTCTATATTAAAGTTGAGTAATGTCGCGCGTTTGACATCCTGATTACAAAGTCACTTTACCCTATTTAGTAAATCTAAATTAAAAATTCACTTCCCTATTTTATTATTCTTTATTAAGGTTACGTTCCCTACTGAAAAAGATCTGGATTAAAATATTCACGTTCTATATAAAAGATTCTCTTATGAACAATCTTATCTAAATAAAGGACACGATTCACCTATTATATAATAAATTTATCTTATTAAAATATACTTTCCTTCCCAAGGGGAAAATAGAAAAGTTACACGTCAATTAAACAAATTATTAAAAGTATTTGCTTCCCAATGTAGAAATTCTTATATAATAGGAATTAGACGAAAATTGTTAATCACAATGCTATTAATAAATAAAAACACATTGAGAAGATGATAAATTATATTTTACTGATTATTTAAGAAGTTTTCTCTCATCTCTTCTCATAACTTTCAATTGAAATCTAATTTAAAACAGAGAGTCTCGGTTGCAACTCAAATAGTAGCAGGAAAGCGAGACTAACTTTCCATAAATTAATTTATTTATCTAAAAATATTATTATTTATCCTAATTAATCTTATTAATTATAAGGTTACGTTCCCCTATATGAAATCTTATAAAATGTAGACTATCTTATTTAAAAGGTCACGTTCCCTATTGAAAATCTTAAATTATAAAAAAGTCCCGTTCCCCATATATAAATTCTATATAAAAGTCATAAATATAGAATATTGTTCACCTATTGATAAATCTTATTAAAAAGATCAACGCTTCCTTATATCAATAAATTCTTATTAAAAGTTATCACGTTCCCCATATAAATTCATTATTAAAATTTCAAACGTTCCCATAGTAATCTTATTAAAATGTTTATCTAAGATCCTTTGATATAATATTTATTAAAAGATCTACTATCCTTATGATTAATATCTTAATTAAAATGCTCTAAATTCACTACTTTATATTATAAAAGGTTACTTACCCTATGAAATCCTATAAAAAGTTCACGTAATACTAATTTAAATACTACTTTAAAATCTGTTAAAAGGTACGTTCCCTATGAAATCTTTTAAAGAAGTACTTCATTATCTATTGAAATTCCTAATTAAAAGGTCCATCGTTCCTTATTGTAAAATCTTATTAAAAGTATCACGTTCTAACTATATATACATTATATATATAATATATTATATATATATATATATATTATATTATATATATATTAATATGTATATATATATATATAATATATAATATATAATAATAATAATATATAATTCAATAAATAGCATAATGGTATAGCGCTATATGATTACAAAATTTTTTAAAAATATTAGTAGTATATCAAAACGCTAAAACGCCCTAATAAATAGTGGGAAACACTAATTATAGTCCTACTAAATGCGCAAAAAGCAGTATTCAATATATTATTGGGTTGGGAGATAATATCTTCAGGTCGAAGAGGACAAATCTCTATAACACCTCGTACCCGACTGGAGACCCGGGCTCTCTCCACTTTATTACTATCGCTAGAGTACAAATGTGCGCAAAAAGGACTCTGCAAATTAATTCGAAAAGTCAAAAGACGTATAATAAAGAAGTAGATTAGATAAAAAGGTAAATTCTAAAGTATTCGCTGTAAGCAGACATGAATCAAAGTAACACACAGAGACATCCAACTAGTATCACCATTATCTATGTACCACGAGAAAATATAGGCTATTATCACAGATAACGGAGGAGAAGCATCTGTTTCCTAGAAATTGTTGGCCAGCTCAAAAATACTGTCGTCACATTATCCCAATAGCGAGGATATTGTACCTTTCAATTTCCAATTCAGCAATATGTGTATATTTATCTACAGTTCTTTAACACACTAATTAGACAGATTTACAACAATTTTAACTAGAGTGTTCACGGGATCTTATCTACTTCGAAGTAGTCAGATCACAAAATAAAATTATAGATATAATATCAGAATGGAGAGTGCGTGCTAATACAAGACTTTTTTTTCTTTTTTTTTATGTTAAAAAGAATAAATAATAACAGACCGTCTTATATTTTCAAAATTAGATGAGTCTAACATGGCTGAAAGGAGTATAACTACATATGGGAAAATAAGTTTATGTTTTATATATTCATCAAAAAATATATAGATAGTACAAATATAGGGATGTTTTTGTGTTAATATAAATAATAGCATTAACAAAACAATACCACTTCATATGTTGACAACAACAATACAACTTACTAGTTAAACGTCTATCTGAGTCGGATCTCTCCTATGCCCTAATGCAATATAAATATATTATTAATCATTATAAAATATTCAAGTGTGGAATAATTACTTAAAAATCAAGATATTTTTATGTTTCCATTGATAATGTACATAAGTTCATGATCAGATTCTAAGTAGTATGGAAAGCCAAACGAATCCAAATATCATGTCTGCATGAATAAGGAGGAAATAAAATCTGACTCAAAAAATGTTCCAAAATGTGAAAACTATCATACTTAACTGAAGATTTTGGGGGAGATGAACAAAAAAGAGGGTTTAATTCAACCACACTAGGTAATGTTAACTTCACAAGATTATGGAACAACCATAGGATAAACTGAAACTCACCGAGCGAACTGCGCACAACCAAGATTAGAATGTTGACTAAATACAGCGAACAACCCCTCCACGGACCCGCGGAGAAACTCCTGTGCCACAATTAAATAATATAAGGGGGATTACTACAGATCACACTTTATCTTACTAGTATAACATATATTTTACAATAATATAATATAAGAATACTATGACTTCTTTTATTGAACTCACCCTTTCAATTTCCAAGAGGCGAATCGATAAATTATTCATAACGAACATATTCCTCAACACCCATAGGTTTACCCTCAATGGGTAATTATATTACACCTCTTCAATAAACTTTTACTGAACCAAACAAGATGGCTATCCCTTATTGACTGATGAATTGAAAAATTATCATTACGATATCAGTGTGAGTATTAAAATATTATATTCAAAACCAACAGGAACAAATATACAGAAAGTAATAATCGAAAGTTACACTTATCTAAACGACTTATAATCTAACTTGGCGAATTACTTATTATCTCTCTTATAGCTATAGGCGACTAATAGCTAAATCATATCATATTTGTATATTAATAATGCCCAAAATTTAAACTACAAAAGTAAGGCCCTCAACTCCGAAACACAAGTAGATCGCCGAATCACAAGTGAACCCAAATAAACGAGAGAAATTGCCAGTAAGTGTACCAGAACTGATCGAATGAGAACCTTAAACTTTAACATAAAATACACATTATATTAACAATATATACACTTATAATCAAATACATTCAAAATAATAACTTAAGTAACAATTGGTGCTACAAATCATAGACAATAGTAACATACATCTACTCACTTTATATCTCCCCTCAAAATCTAAAACTCAATAATAACCTCACTTAACTCTCCAACCACGCATTTCAGAGTAGAAAAGACGGGAGTGATAAGAGGCATGGTCATATAGCATATTTTATTTAATGTAATAGACGTATTATTAGAAAAGGACATATCAAGGATATTTACATATATATACTTACCAATATTAAATAATTTATTTTTATTCTTAAAAAAAAAGTATATATATATTATAGTACAAATTATTATTTATAAATTTTCTGTGCCTTAGGACATGAACTATATGTTACTATACTTAACAGATTCTTCTCTGTTCGGGGAAACTCCATTTAATATTAATTTATAGCATCAAGATAGTACTAGAAGCTCTTTCGCTCCAATTCCACATCAGCGTAAGCCTGTACGGCAGTACAAAACCTTAATTACGCTTAGGAGATTTACCATAGCATTAGACTCATAGCAAGTTAATACATTGATGAAATTATTCATACAGATAATGAACTTTAGAGATAAGACGAGAAAGTCTACTATAGGGTATCTCACTCAGTAGGATTAAAATTATTTGTAATATTACTTTTTCTTTTGCACCATTATTTTATCTAATAAGATACATACATAAATGAGAAGAATAATTTTTACATTGGAAATAAATTATGGGAAAAAAATTATTATAACGTGACTCTCATTGTACTGTACATAAGGATAGTGAACTTCGAGGAAATAGTTTTCTAGCGGTAGTAAGGACACGATATGACTCAGATCTAATGAAATAAAAATGATATGCAAGAATAAGCCGGAACAGTATCTTTAGGCATACATCAGCTCTGTCATTAAGCGGGCTTTCTTATTTTTTTATTTACAATATCTTGATATACTTATGGAGGTTATTTGGCATCTATACGTATTACTCCGCCTTTATGATAAATTCTTAGTTAATGATGGATTTCTATAATATGTCGTTTCTCCATCGACACGATAGCTCTTCTCCAGGCCATTATAACTTGTAGAAATAAGGTATATAGGATACAAGGTCATCATCATACAGGGGCAAGATTTATCCTTGAAGCATATAGAGTTAAAATCTTGTCAGGATAGCGACACATATACAATTCTATAATAGTCACTGTATAATAGTACTCAAGAAGATATTAGGTCTATAGATTCACTAGAGAATACCAAATCTCCACAGACAGAATCTCAAGTGATCATATATATATTCGTCTAAGATATGTTATGCTCCCAATCCTGCATCATCCTTTTATTTCATAATATCCAACAATGTAACGGAGACCAATATGCTATAGTCTTATCATATTGTATGGTGTCTATTAGTGCCAGAGACCAATATATGGTATAAGCAAAAAGAATACTTACCAGACACTTATATATATTCAGATAGAACACAAGGCTCTATGAAAGTTGATCAAGTCCACTAGGTAACTCTGGAACCGACAAAGAGATATTTTTATAACTTTCGACTAATCCACTTACTGAAATAAGTACAATATATATATCTAGCATAAGTAATCGAGTTCAAATAAATAGGAGATATTAGATAAAAAAAATAAAAATGCATCAAAATAATATTCTATCTATAAAGATAATAATTCAACAGTCAGTCTAGGAGTAAGATAGAACTAGAAAAATGATCAGATTGAGATTAAACATAACTCAATTTCACCTACGTCTTTTCAATTACTTACTCAATAGGACTCCACATAATGTTTAAAACAGCTCCCCACAATATATAACTCTAGAGAAACTTGAACTTATACTATTTAAAACATAAAAAGAATGTTCATTTAACGTACTTATAATTCCTAATATAAATTATTTAAATTTTTACTATAGTATAAAGTAATTTACACAAATCTATAATATCTATATTGTCAAAAATAACATTTATAATAGCTAAGCTGATATTATACGTATATAGATCTCCTTTGAAGAATATTAAACTTGATTCAATTTTAAATCTTAAATTACTATAATTCTAATATAATAACGGTAACTTAACGAATTTATTATGTTCAATTAATTATATACTCGAAATTAGTTTTAATTTTTATTTTTTAATTTTAATTTTTATTTTAAAACTTGAGTTAATTTTAGCCAAACCTATTTAACCACTATTATTTTATTTATATTATCTACCAACTTTTTAACTAAAGTTTAAAAGCGACAGTACCCAGATAATACCCTAGAATTTCTACTTTTTGAAAACATAAAAGTATTAATGAACATTTAATTTTAAATTAATTTTAGAATTTAAATAATCAGATACATTGTAAATATTTTTAAATAATTTTA
>JABUQX010088489.1:0-2500 GCA_015478945.1 Trachelipus rathkii
TATACATACAATTATTGCTATATTATTATTATTATTATTATTATATTATACATATATATATATATATATTACCTCTCTATATATATATATATTATATTACTAGATCTATATATCTATTATCTATTAAATATCTTCCATCTTATATATAGTATATTATATATATATATATATATATATATATATATATATATATATATATATATATATATTATATATATATATATATATATATTACATATATATATATATATACAGTATATATATATATATATATATATATATATATATATATATATATATATATATATATATATATATATATATATATATATATATATATATATATATATGACAATGTTCCTAAGTGGATTATATGGAGAAAATGAGAGATTTTTTAGACTATTTGATTTAGCGAATTTTTCTTTACAAATTTTATTAATTTCTCCCATTAAATAAAAATGAATATGCAATATTTTATGTTGAGGCAAAAAAGTTAAATCTATAGTTATGTTTACATTATTTATATATATATATATATATATATATATATATATAAATTTACTATATATATATATATATATATATATATATATATATATATATATATATTATGTTATATATATATATATATATATATATATATATATATATATATAAATTATCAGCTAAAGAGTTGTTGTTTCACGACACTGCTCACACGTAGCGCTACTTGGAGCGAAAGCGCTTCAGCGAGCAGCCCGCCGCATGTACGCCAACTCATAGCATCTACTCATTGGTATTATTGTTTAGTTTACCTTTTTAATTTACTTCCGATAAATATTAATGAAAATAATTTAAAGTGCAAATAAAAAAATTTTGATACCAAAACTATGGGATTAAATATAAAACGATCGATAATTAAAAATTTTATTCTGATAAATAACATAAAAATTAATAATACAAAGTTTTTTATTGAAATTTTTATATACATACAAATGCATATGCAAGCATATAAATTATATATATATATATATATATATATATATATATATATATATATATATATATATATATATATAATTTATATATATATATACTATATATAGAGGATGCTATTTTGTAGCCAACCAGTATGTGATTTTTATTCACCTGAGTGTACAAAAAGGTGTCAAATTTAGGGAAATATAGACTTCCAGTTTACAACAATCTTTTTGAGTTCGGTGTGCACATAGCACATCTTCCAGAACTTATCACTTTACATTAGGTTAAGATAGACAATATATTAAGAAATATATGATTCTTGTTTTAACTCTTAGATACTTGACACTGTAGCTACGTTAGCAGCGAGGCATGGAAATTTCATTTCAAAAATCGTATTCGCCTCCATAGACCTCGAAAAAGGAGAAGGTAACTGATCCATTTACCGAAAGAAGGGGTATATGAACTAAAGTCTTTAATCTCTACCAAGTTCTGTTTTATTTTTCATTTATACTATTAAACTCTTTTTACCTCTGTATTTCCCTAATCAACTTCTTGTTCCTGCTTCCTGAACAACCTCACCCTATCCTCGGCAAGAAGGCCAACCTACAAGGAGGAAGCGTTTTTAAAACTACGGTGCTGCTAACTGAGCTCTTTTGCAGTAGTTTTACCTTAATTTTCCCTTGAATTGCTATCAAATGATAACAAAGGTGATGTTTACAGCTATGGAGGAGTACTTTTCATATTTCTCTTAGCTAATATTAATAAACATCAGCTTTCCTTATGAAATAACTTTGGTAGTTAGTGTGATAGTTATGTTAGGCTATGCTAAATTTTTGCTAAGTTTTGTTAAATATTACAATGATAGTGTAAAAAATAAATGATTGGGTTGAACAATGTTGGAAAACTGGAAATAGTTTATGTTTTGTAAGATGATGTTCGCTATTTACAGATAACAGGCATTGAATTTTTTTGTCAATGTTAGCGACTTATGAGTACGCAAGTTATGTTAGATACGTGAAAAACATTAAAAGACTAAAATTTATGTTGTAATCATAAAAAAGAACTTATTTTATGTAATATTTTGTATCTCATTGATAGTTAAATATGACTTTAATCACTTATAGTCGATATTTTAAATAGACAAGAATAAAAAAGTTGGTGTGAGCATAAAATGTTTTTAACAATTTTACGTAATGTTTATAAATAATTAAGTTTATTTAGGACTTTGATCAGTTAATCATGACGTTAATCGTTTAATCAATAGATCACGGCTGTTCGGAAAGGGGTGTATATGTGGTTGATTAGCTTATGATCCCTTCATCTATTGATTAATTTATATTTTTACCAAAAAATCAGTAAAACTTTAGACAAAATGAAAATATAAGTTTAGGTCTGACAGGTCACTACATCAAAATGTTAATATTTCAGGTTAAAAGAAGATGGTGTACACGAAATATTATAGTTAATGTTTAAAAAAGAAAAAAAGAGTGTCTCTTTGAAAAGGAAAAATAATAAAAATTTAGAAAAACGGATTATCGTT
>JABUQX010088489.1:7500-14055 GCA_015478945.1 Trachelipus rathkii
AGATGTAAACCTCTTCTTCTTACTCGGTGCTGCAGCTGCTGGTTGGTCAGATGTAGACGCCTCCATAACTGGAATTTCAACCTCTGTCTCTACCTCCTCTTCAAGCGATGGTTGGTACTCTTCATGCAGCTCTTCATCATATATGGATTCAATTTCAAGATGATCTTCAATTTCATCACAAACAGAGTCTAAATCATCTCTCTCTATAATATCTGCATCTGAGTCTAATTCAAATATTATATCATTAGTACTCAAAATTTTTTTACTAGCCATTGTTTCGTAAAATCTGAAAATAGTTTTTTTGAACCTGAAATTCTGTTGAATACAAGGAGGAATATATATATATATATATATATATATATATATATATATATATATATATATATATATATATATATATATATATATATATATATATATATATATATATATATATATATATATATATATATATATATATATATATATATATATATATATATATATATATATATATATATATATATATTACCCTAAAACATCAAAACTGCTGAGGTCGCAGTATAACTCCGAGATCGCATATATAACCAACTCCTCTCTCTCTCTCTTTCTCTCTCTGCACTATGGCTATTACATAAAAAAACACACACACTACACTATTATAGTACACTATTTACACTAAAATCACACACTACACTATAGTACACTATTAACACTAAAAACACAAATGAAACCATCTTACACTTTTTATAAGTGCAATAAAAACTAAGCCCATAATAGGTAACGTGGGGTCCGCCCGGCCCCAAATTCTCCATTACGCAAAAACTATTGGATATAGAGTAACAAGCCTCCTTTCACGTCAAGAGCTTAGAGCTCACTGAAAAATGAGACAGAAATATCACACTTCAGACTAGGAGTCTCCTTTGTACAGATGGATTTTGGGGAAGGGATATTGCTGGGGTCTTTAAAACCCCACTCTGCCTATTAAGGGTTAAATTATCTCATTTCGTCTGATAGAGATCTCTATCAATCTCTCTCAAACTCAACATGTATTCGTTTTACCATCGGCTATGGAAGTCTTTAAATTTCTCCGATAAATATTTGAGAGATTTCATAAGCTCTCTCGGAGCCGACGAAGAATCCCAGAACTGACTGATTATCTGGTGAAGCTCCGGGTAGCGCCAGGGCGGTTTTGGATTACGGTTTCAAAAAGTCGTTAGGAGTGAATGGCAAAATATTATTTGCGTCTGAAGTGTTGGTCAAAGAATGTGAATTTATTGCATCAGCAATGTCAGACAAAATTGTCACAAAATTAAAATAATTTAAAGGAGAACGCCCGATTGTCTTGAATATACAATCTTTGAGCATTCTTATCAAAAGTTCCCACATGCTTCCAGTCCACGTACTATATAAAGGAATAATTTTGTACAATTTGATTTCTTCTAAGAAACTCACCCCCATTTTCCGACACAAAGAAAGTTTCTATAAAATCAATACCTTGACTAGATGAGCGAGCGCTATCGCTGTATACACAATCAAACAAAATAGACGATTATCAAATCTCTGGATTGACTGTATGAATGATTTAGATCATATTGTATCAATAAGGTCCAAATAAATCGCACTAATATTCAAACAAATGTATATTATGATAAACATTTTCTGGGCAGGACTAGAGCCCTTTACTTTTACCCACCAATGCATTGTATAGTCAATTCCCACGTCCTTAAAGGGTCTGGGTAAATTTACCTGAGCATTTGAAAAAATTAGTGAAACGCGGGTACTTATAAGCAAAATTATTAAATTTATTGCAGATTATACACTCTTGAACGACATTTTTAATGTAGGTACGAGCGGATGTGGACCAGAATCTCTGTAGAAGAATATTTGAATGGTAGCCTAGATGCCCAGATGCTTTCGCCTTAAATGAGAATCTTTGATCATCAATTCGGTTAAATAATAGATTTATGCCAGTAAAATAGGAATCATCACATCATATTTATAATAATTACATCTGGAAAGACGCCCCTTGCTCCTGTTGAGATTATTTTTGTCTAAGAACTTCTAAATTATTGACCAAATCTGGAACTTGGACAGAAAATGATGAGTTATTTTCTATCTCTTCTAAAAATTTAAGTTCTTTTGCAAATGATTCTTTATGCAATGTTCTTAGACAATTAAATCGAGCTTTCACATCATGATTATCCGATACACCTGTGGTCATTGCACCAAACTGAAATAGCCGATCGACTATTCGATAGACGGCGTGCAAATTAGAATATCTTGATATATGCAGCACTGGAGATTCTTTATCATTTTGAGTAACAGCATATACAGGCGATTCTGTTTCTATTTCAGTTGAAGGCCAATAAACTTTATTCAGAATGAGTCACTTAGATTCACTTGTCAAAAAGGACAAGTTGTTTTGAAATTCTTTAAAAATGATATTTCAGGCACCAATTTTCCCTTATTCCTACTAATAAAATTCAGTTCTAACGTACAGAAAGTTTGGACTCCAAAAATATATAAAAAACAATAAAAAAATTAAAACCTAAACCCCTTTTATGTTTATCTTATACTTTGATTTTTTTACTGAATATATTTTTGTTATTGGTCTTTCATTTTATCTTTTATTATTGAATTCACAAGAATGGTTTTCTCTGGAGAATCTGAATAAAATCTTCTACAGTTTCTTTTTTATATCTTTTTAATATTTAACTTCAAGTTATATTGACTAATTAGTTATTTGAGAGCCTTAGAAAAACTGAAAGTTACAAGCTGAAGGAAGTTAGTTTTCTCCTTTTGCTGGTGCTACTCCCCTTGGCTCTCATTTAAAGATTTTTAGTGTCCTGTTGAGTTATTAACAGACAAAACATAAAACAGCAAATCCATAGGCGACAGAACTTGCATCACAGAAAATGTTGATACATGGAAAGTTATCTATCCTTTCCTTACATGAGGTGTATGTATCGTGTTTAGAAAATGAAATCTCTTGTAGGGAGTTGAATTAATGGGTGTCTTTCTTTGGCATCTTGATTTCCACCTGAATGCCTTAATCTCAAGAGTGACGATCGTTCATCTTATCCACCCCAGTCTCCACACTCCCAGGTTTTGCTTCTGTTATGGTACAGACGACTCTTTAATGTAACTATGATAGGTATTTTTATGAAGGGGTCTTAAAATTTTTTTAATGTAAATATTAACTCGTAACAGAAACTGCCATTGTTCTTAGTTCGGGTCAAAGGTTTGAAATAGACTTAATTGGAATGTCTAGCCTGGTGTTGCATAGATATCCACAATCAACTCTTTTCTCACACATCTGATTGAGTTAACGATTTTGCTCTCTCCTTCTTCAATATATTTCTGTCTTTCAGACAATTAGTGTTCCATTGAACTCAGTTGGAACCTCTTTGGCTCATTTGCGCCGAAAATGTTATCTTTTTGATAAATAGTCTTTCATTGCCCACAACATATGAGGAAGAATTTATAAAATATGAAATTGTCGACGTAAAGATTGATTTTGAGGAGAGAGGTACATGATAGATTTCTTGGGTGGGTACATCTTTGGCATGAATGCTAAATTTCAACATTTGCTATTGCTCAAATATCTAGTTTGACTTAGACTCGCTAAAGCCATAAGATTGGAGTGGGTTTACTTTGATATATTTGATTTAACTTAAAATCTTCCTCCCAAAAAAAATCAGAACTGATTTCGGACTCCTTCTAGTTTTAGTTGGATTTGAAGAAAGGCCTTAAAAATATCAGACAAGACAATGTACTTGTTCGTTCTGAAAGCGATCAATAATTTGAAAAGGGAAGGGATTAAATCCACCCCTGGATAAGAAGTCTGGTTCAAAGGCGGACTATCTCCTATCTTCAAACTACATTTAAAAACAGGTCTGATTTTTGTCGTCTCCTGTAGAGCATTTTTTAAAAATGGTCTCTGAGGAATTAATTTGAATTTGTGGAAATCATTTGGGCTTACATCCACAGACTCATTAATACCCTCTTTTTCATAATCTCTGAATATGTCCCCATACCTTTCTACTAATCCTTGAGAAGTAAGTTTCTTCTTGACTCTTTGCATAGTTGCAAGAGCAATATGATGATTAAAAGGACCTGGTCCAGAATATTCTGAAAACACGGAAGTTCTAAGTGGTATTTTCCGTCACGAAACTCAATCCCTTCCTGAAAATTTTAATAAAAAGTTTGTCTATAGAACCTTGTCCCCGCTCTTCATCGATGACTAGAGACTAATATGTAAAGGCTCTCCAGGCCCATGTCTAAGTCTGATTCAGTATGAGAGTGTATGAGTGGGTCAAAAAAGGATTGAGTTGGTTCTATCACTAAGTTGTTTATTATATAGTCAAAGACGTTTGTGACAGATTTTCTAATATTTGATTGCATTGGGACTATTTCATCATGTCAAAATCTTTTGACAGGTTTTCTTGAGAGAGGGTTTCTTCCAAAGGTGTTTAGAAGATTTTACAGGCCTAAATGGACGAACCTATGACATGTTTCAAGGGGACAGCCCCGAAGATATTTCAATATTTTCATGTGTTTTAAATGATGCAGAGCATCCATTCCCATTAACCCCATTATATTCGAAACTTTCTCACCATGTTTACCTTTATAATGACTATCAGCAATATTACATCCATTTTGTGATATATTAAGGATAGCTCCTATGAGGCCTTTGACCTCAAAGCTGACATCCAGTTGAGGATCAATACTTACTGGTAGACGTTGAAATTTCCCTCAGCATATAGCCATTTCTAATTCAAAGGATTGTAAAGATCTTAACTGCTCTCCCAAAAATGTTTTTATATGACTTTGGTGAACCGGCAAAGACAATATTTTGATATTCAACTTTTTAAGTATCCTTCAGGAAAGTTAAAAGATTATGATTCTAAACCTAAAAGCACTTTTACTTTTACTGGGACTGTTTTGTTCCCTTTTTAAATTTTGAGGGAAAGTGTTGGTGATTGATATTTTTTGGGGAGTTAACTTGGATAGCGGTATGCTGGTGAATTTATATGATTGATATTTACTTTACTTTCAACAGGATTACTTGTCTTTGGTTACTTTGTTCATCAGAAATGTCTATTGAATGGCTACCGTTTTGTTGAGAGCCACCAGGGATGACTCGTTTTTGTTATTATATCTTGAATAGCATAGAGTTGTAATATGCTTCTTTTTTCCAAATTTTTCTCATGGATGACTAATTCCAAATTTTTTTGCAGTACATTCATTCGCCAAATACTTTTTACTAGAGAAACTGAAGCATAAGCTTAGCTTTCTATAACAGGCTTTCCTTTCTTCGGGAGAAGAATATTTCTTACAGGAAACCATAGGATGATTACCTTCACAAAATTTACATTATTTATTTTGCCATTAATTTTTCACCCCACTTTCGATTTCGTTTATTTATTTTCGCGCAATAATTTTTGCTAAGTCGTTGTTAGAAGATTTTATATATTCTTTTGAGGACGAGATGATTTAGAAGAATTTCGCGAGATAAAAATCTGACTTTATGATTTCAGACTCCTTTTCTCTTTTTTTAAAATGTAATAGAATCCTCTGTCCCCTTTTCCATTTATTTTAACACTTTACCATAATTTTGTTAAATTGATACTATTATATATGGAATACTCCGCCTGTTATTGTTTTTAAACTATTAGCTCACGCAGAAACCCGGATAAGGTTAATTTGTTGTCCAACGTATTATGTGGCTCATCAAGCTTGTCAGCCCAGCTATGATGCATTCTTTTCCAAAAAAATCCAGCCCAAATTACTTGAGCTCATAAAGATACGCTATGACCTCTTCAATGAACATTCTTACCTTTTAAAGATTGCGACTATATATGTTACAGCATCTATTTTGTGAAACAACGGATCGATTTAATAAGATTCGTCGAGATAAAGATTCTTTAAAATGTCAAATGGCACCTCCAAATTTTCAAATAGCAAAGACATTAAGTACTGCAATTTAGCAGCATCCGAAACATCCTTTCTAGTTCCATATACATTTAATGGAACGAGAGCAAGCATGAGCGGAAAGAGTGTGTCACCCTCTTCTTTTAATTCTTGACACTTAATAGGAGAAATCTTTATTTCCTGCTTCCAACTATCAAAACTCTTAAAAAGACTTTGCATTTCAGAGCGCTTTACCGCCTCCTCTCGAGAATCTTTGATGAAGGCGCAAAATGGGGATGTGTTTCATTTTGTGGTTTCATATGCAACAACAAGTTTTCGTTTTGCATATGGTATAGGCAAGTCTTGATTATTTGCTCATCCATAAAAGAATCATGATTAATCAGAAGGGACTTGCTAATAACTTCTTCAATTTGAGTATCAACACATTTAACTTTAAGTTTCTGCTTTACTTCGAATAACTTTAAAGAAATGATTTGATTATCATCGTCGTTATCGGAAGAAAGGTCCATGATGCTCTTAAAAAGGAGAGTAATTTTTCTTCTAATTACTGCACTTGGTCTTTCAATAGGGGACAATTTAGTTTTAATTTCTGTAAGAAGAATATTTTTCTCTACTTCAGAGAGGGAGACCATATTTACT
>JABUQX010088490.1:0-5000 GCA_015478945.1 Trachelipus rathkii
GTTTGTGACTCAACTTGGAGCGATCATTTAGCGTGCTTGAATACGGGCTCGATATACCTTTTGAGGATCATAGGCAGAAGCAAAATAAGAAAATGCTTTTCACCTGTAATAGGGAAGCCCCTGAGGTATTTGGTAAATAATAATTATCTTTTTTTTTGTAATTAAAAAATTAAAATTTTCTCAAATCAGGTTTAATATTTCTTTGAGGAAAAAGTCGCTATATATTATTACAAAGGATGAAATAACTAATGCAAAAGTTTACCATTATTGAATGTTTCAATTCGCCTTCATCCTATCTCCCAATTTTCTGTCAAGTTTCATCATTCGCTTATCAAAGTTTGTGCATAATTCACATATATTTTTCAATAAAGTCATTTAGCAAATTTTACAAAATATATATGTGTTTGATTCAGATTTCGAAATCACCAAAAACAGTTTTAAAATGCAAATACTTTTTCAAATTTATTATGAAAGTTTTTTCAAATAACACGAAATAAAACGTAACAATGCTCATCAGTTTCAGTCACGGTCTGTCCACTTCCAAAGACAATAAAAGAGGAGACAAATCAATGTTTTGAAAGGAAAGTTTTAGAATTTGTCAGTTATGAGACTAACATCATAAGAAAAAACAAGTCTGAGTTAGTATTAATAGGTAATAGAAAGGAGAATCTCTCTCTCTCTCTCTCTCTCTCTGCTCTCTCTCTCTCTCTCTCTCTCTCTCTCTCTCTCTCTCTCTCTCTCTCTCTCTCTCTCTCTCTCTCTCTCTCTCTCTCTCTCTCTCTCTCTTCTCCCCTACAGCTTATAAAAACATCCTTCGACCCTGTAAGACGTATTTATTGTTTACGGAATACTAATTCAGCAGAAATAGCAGAAAATTTTAGAAGAGATTCATATAAAATAAAGATAAAAAAAAAAAAAAATTTTAATTTCGGTTTGTAAAATTAACATTTTATTTATTGAAATACTATTATTTTAATTTAAATTTTCAATTTATTTTAACAAATTCTTATTTTGGTGAAGCAACAAACAGAAATTTAACAATGCCTGCTACTCGCTACACCTGTTCTAGCTGCAATATCAGCCGTTGGTATTCAGATTTCAAAGAAAATATTCTGGCTAATAAATTCTCTGTTTGTTATTTCTGTAGCTTTGAGATTTCTATTAAAAATATTCATACTGATATTAATGAAATAAAGAATGTTTTGGGTGAATTTAAAACAAATTTAAACGTGATTAAGGCTCCAAAACAAATTGCAAATAATAAAGAAAAGGCTTCTTTAATTAGTAAGATTTGTAATATTTCAGAAGAAATTAAAATTACTGAAAGGGCCTTAGGCTCTTTTAAAAGCACTTCTGAATCGCTTAGATTACCTGAGGTAATTAATAGCAATGCTAATAAAGACCAAGAAAATAGCAAGGGAAACAGGTTTATGAAGGTCTCTAATGGATGTAAACCTAAATTGAGGCCTGAATTTAGAGTTCCCGTTTCAAATCCCTTTTCCCTCCTAGAGGTTGAAGGGTGTGAATCGGATACAATCTTGATTGGTGACTCTATAGTGCAGAATATGAATGAAGAATTTGTGAAACGCAACCCTACAAAAAGGAAATGTAAAATGGTTTCTGGGGGAACAATATCAGTCTTTGATAAATCCCTTAAGGATTTACAAATCAAAGAGAATAGCCTAGCGTGTGTCATGATTGGGTCGCAAGATGTGTATGAAGAGGAAAATACGACAAATGACCTAATCGACAAATATAGAATCCTAATCAAAAATTTGAAAGAAAGATCAGGTAATATTTTATGTTTAGGAATTTTGCCTCGTTGTTTAATGGGACTAAGAGTTGCCAGCAGAGCAATTTTTTTCAACGCACGATTAGAAGAAATTTGTAGGGCAGAAAACGTGTCTTTTGCTAACCTTTGGGGAAGTTTTGATGGTCAGAATAATTTATACAGAAAAGACGGGATTCATTTAAATGATGTTGGTGACGCGCGATTAGGTCGACTATTGAACACTGAGGTCACAAAAATGCATAAAGAGATAATCTGTAGCAAACAGGTTTTTCAGAAAGGTCCAAATCCCCGTTCAACATTTGCGAAATGAAAGCTATTTCTTTCAACGCAAGAAGCATTCGTAACAAAATAAATGAATTTAAAGCTATTGTTTACACAGAAAACTACGATATAGTTACAATCACTGAAACATGGTGCAACTTTAAAGATCGCGATTTTATTTCAGAATTTCAAATTAATGGTTATAAGTTATTTTTCAAAGATAGAAGCAATAATAGGGAAGGGGGAGGCGTTATGATTTATGTTAAAGATATATATCAAACTACTCAGCTAGAAGTAGCTGATATTTATGAAATTGATATCATTGGAATTAAAATAGAAACATTGAATATAAATTTGAATTTGATAAACGTTTATCGTCCACCGTCCTCACAATCGGCAATAGATGTAGCTTTGTATACCGAATTAAGCAAAATTTCAGAAGGGTATACAATAATTGTAGGAGACTTTAACTGCCCAAATATTAACTATAATTTACTTGATGCAGATCCCGAAGGAAATAGGTTACTAAAGTTCTTAGGAGATAATTTCCTTTTTCAAATAATTGATTGCCCAACAAGAGGAAACAATATTTTAGACCTACTAATAGTGAGTCATTTGAACTTGATAAGAAGTTTTGAGGTTATAGAACCTATTGGTAAAAGTGATCATAACATGATTAAATTTACCATTAATATAGAAAACAAAATACATAGCAATAACTTGAAAATTCCTGATTTTAAGAACGCAAATTTTAATAACTTCTTATTACTTCTTCTTACTTCTTCTTACTTAAGCTTATCTATATATGATTGGGATGAAATATTAACAGGCAATGCAAATATGATGTGGGATACGTTTCTACAAATATTTAAAGAAAAAGAAAAGGATTTTGTTCCATATAAAATAAAACGAACTTTACCATGTTCAAAACCAAGATGGTGGAACAATGAAATTAAAGATTCTTTAAATAATAGAAATAGGGCTTATAAACTTTGGAAGACTTCTCCCTCAGTAGAAAATAATAATAACTACAAAGTTTGGCGTCGAAACTGCAAAAGACTAATTAGATGCTATAAAAGAAACTATGAAATTAATATTGCCCGGGAGAGTAAAATTAATCCTAAAAAGTTTTACAATTACGTCAATAATAAAAGTTCCATTAAGGAATCAATTGGACCACTACTGGACAATAACGGAAACCTATAGTCGAGCAATGCCGATGTGGCAACATTTTTAGAATAACTTTTTTCTCCACCCCCCCCAGTATTTACGAAAGGAAATCTAGATAATGTTCCTAACATGAAAGACGTACGGGATTTTCATGCAGATAGTATTTTAGATACAATTTGAAATTTTAGAAGAGGAAGTTGCTTTTCAGATTGATTAACTTTTAATAAATAAATCACCTGGACCAGATGGATTCTATCCGATGCATCTAAAAAATTTGAAAGATATATTAAATAAAACTCTGACGATAAGTACCGCATGATTTCAAACTTATTAATATAACTCCTATTTTTCAAAAAAAAGGAGATCGTAAGCTCCCAAATAATTACAGACCAATTAGTTTAACTTCTATAGTTGGCAAAATTTTGAGCAACTACTTACTAGTAGATTAGTTGCACACTTGAGATATGTATTGCTTTTGACTTGGGGTCGGTTGTCGTTGAGGTCGATGCTGCTTACAAATTTACCTAGAACTTCGTTCAGATTTTTCACCACTGGGTTTGCTACATCTTTTTGGTGCTAATATATTTGAGATTTTCAAAAAGGCATTCGATACCGTCATCATCAAAGATTTTTGGAAAAACTAGAGCTCACGGTATTGCGAGGAAATCTTTTAATTGGATAAAATTGGTTTTGGACCGACGAACAACGAGCTTGTTTTAATGGTGAGTGCTCAGAAGGCTGGCTGTTATTAGTGGTGTACCCCAAGGGTCTGTCCTGGGTCCAATACTTTTTATTATATTATGTAACTGACATAGATAATATATTTTATGCAATATCTTAAAATTCTCTGAACACGAAGCTTTGAAATCGCATAAATTGTGAAACAGCAGGTCGTTTAATTCAGATCGATGGGAATAAGATTCGTAAATTGGGTTCCACGAAACGTGGCAAATGCATTATGATACTGATAACTTTAAATTTATACATTTTGGAAGTAGGAACAACGAATATGATTACAAATAGAAGTACTCGTTATCCAAAGTTTGTCAGTGAGGGAAAAGGTCTAGAAGTTATTTAATAGATAGATTTAAAGTTCGAAACAATGTGCTGAACTGTTTAAAAAGCAAATACAAGCTCTAGGATTTAATTGAAGAGAATATTCGTATAATTTTAGAAGTTGTTTTTTTCCACTAGATAAATTATTAATTAGACCCTCATCTGGAAAACGCAGTGCAGTTTTGGAGTCAAACTCAAAAAGGACATAGAAAAAGTTGAAAGTTTTCAACGAAGGGCAACCAATTAATACCAGAAATAATACGCTAATCATACGAAGCAACTACTACTGGACTCTGATACTCCTATTCTTTTAGCGACAAGAAGTTGAGAGGAAAATTAATAGAAGTTTTCAAAAATACCTAAATAAATTTGACAGATATGATTACAGGCAATTCTTCAAGATATAATTTTAATGAATGCAACACGAAGTAATGGGCATAAACTTTGTCATAAACAATTCAAACAAATATGCAAGAATTTTTTACTCATGGTAAAATCGAGAAGGTTGGATAGTCCTTCTTTATGAAAATAGTGAACAGCGCTAACATGATTCATTCAAGAAAAGCTTAAGATAAACACTTTTAAGGATATCGGTCCCGTGAACGTCAATTCAACTGATTTTTACTTATTCACAATTACCAAGAATTAGTAGTATCCTGAAATATGGTAAAATAAAACTAAAAAAAAATTGAAATCATTTAGAAAATGATCATGATCGATC
>JABUQX010088491.1:0-10000 GCA_015478945.1 Trachelipus rathkii
TAGTTGTACGTGCTACTCCGAATACAGGATCAATAGTAGATCTAGAACGGTAAGGACAGATACGGAAACGCTCAGGAACTGGAGAAGACGTTCCTCTGAATTACCCAAGACACAGAAGGAGTAGGATGCCTTAGCCTTGCCAAGTAAACCGAATTTCCACGTACTGGACATGAACCACACACTTACGTAAGAAGTCAGGTTTCCTTCCTGACCACAGGTGGATAGCGGTACTCGTTTCCTTAAACCACACCCCCCCACGCATCTAAATATAAAAAAAGATAAAAAACGTAAACCTATTAATATACCAATACGATTATTGAACGTTCCAATGTATGTATGTATCGAGTGATGGTATGTATAGTAGGTATGTATGTATGTATGTATGTATTGTATGTATGTATGTATGGATGTATGTATGTATGTGCCTTACAATGTAATAGTATGTATGTATGTATGTATGTATGTTAATATGTATGTTAAGTATGATGCTATGTATGTATGTATTTTATTGCTTCGGTCCAAATCTACGACATGTAACGTCATATAACTCCAGCATGCGACCGCTCCAGCCCGCGCACGCCCTATGTGGAGAGTCTCACATTCGCTAATTCTAGCGCGATTTATGAATTACGTCTGTAGAATGTACTTGGATCATATCTGACGGATCTTAGTATGTATGATATGTCATGTATGTATTGATATTATATAGTATATATATGTAATATGTTAATATATAGTATTAGTAATATTGATATTAATATTAGTATTTATAATGTATATTATATATATTACATATATTGTATATATATATATATAGTATTAATTTAGTATTATATTAATGTATGTATTATTACTATAGTTATATATTATGTTAATGTATTTATAGTATATATATATTAGTATATATATATAGAGTTATAATGTATTATATATATATATATTAGTATGTATATATAGTAGTATATTATAGTATTATATACTAATGTATGTTATTATATGTATTAATGTGATATTATTTATAATATACATTTCGTAAGCTATTTAGTCTCATATATCCCTACCTCCCTATACCCCTACCTACTACCTATATATACCCCCTCATATACCTATATACCTATACTATATCACTATATTATATACTATACTATATATTATACTATATATTATCATATATACTATATACTATATTATACACATTTCCAAAGCCTTAGTCAAGAGATTTCGTAAATGTCATATTAAGTGCATAACTTTTTATATTTAATAGTAATATAGCAGTATATAATACTGTTATTTAACATCGATGTTAATATAATTTTAAAATCAGTGAGTGAAAGTATATAGAAAACCTTTATGCTTAACAGAATTACTTAAAAATAAACTTTAAAAAATAAACTTCAAAAACTACGTTCCAACTCTCAATATATATTGCAAAATAAAACTTAACAATGCACTTTAACAAGGTGTCACAAGGTTTAAAATATCTTTATATCAGTCAAAGAAAAATTCCAATACAATAATTATCAAGTGTTAAAGATAAAAAAAAATGGCCACAACAAAAAAAAACAAATAAAAAAAACAAAAAAAAACATACATACAGACTATTGATTAATATAAAAAAAAAAAAAAATGAAAAAAAAAACTTTAGTCAACCAAAGAGAAATAATACTCATAAAATCTCATTAATAAACCCTTTTAAACTCCATTTACCCACAAAGGGATCTTGGCAGTTATATAAATGAAATCCTAATTACACGATTAGGGATCCCCACTTCCCAAAAAAAAAAAAAAAAAAAAAAAAAAAAAAAAAATACCTACCAATATACATATCATTCAGAGAGTATAACCGAACATATAAAATGAAATCCTTATTGCATGAATAGGACAGACGCTCGAACTTATTTATTCTTGTTATTTCTCTCCTCTGAATTTTTCAGTATATTTTTTTTTTTTTTTTTTTTTTTTTTTTTTTTTTTTTTTTTTTTTTTTTTTTTTTTTTTTTTAACCAGACTTCACTTTATAAATTGCGTCTCTCAACGGATTTGCATTTCTTTATGAGGCGGAATCTAAACAGTTTACAAAACACACTATATAATGGAATAAATTACTATGATATAGGTGATGAGTCTCAAAAAATAATTGCTAAGTAAATATATATTAATATATATAATATATATTTAATATATATATTAATATATATAATTAATATATATAATAATTATATATATATATATTAATATATATATATTATAATAATATATTAATTATATATATTAATATATATATAATATATATATATATATTATATTATATATATATATAATATATTATATATATATATATATATTAATATATATAGATATATATTATATATTATATATTTTATATATATATATTATATATATGATATATATATATATTATATTATATATATATATTAATATTATATTAATATATATATATATATAATATAATATATATTAATAAATTGTATTTATTTATAACTATTTTAAATTTCTTAATATTCGTTGTTAATATTTATGAGCTATATTAGTTATATAATGTATATATATTTATTTATTATATATGTTACTAATTTTATATTATTATATATGTTATATTATATGAATTATATTGTTTAGTATAAATAATATTATAATGTGATATTTTATTATGTTATATTATATTATGTAAAGTATTATATGGTATTAATATTTTTTTTTATTTATATATTATATATATATACGGTTATATTTATTTATATTTTGTATTGGATATATAATATATAAATATTATATTTGTATAATATATATAAAAATAAGGTATACTAAAATTATATCAATTTATACTACTTTGAACAAAGAGTTTCGTATTTCTTTACTAGTGTAATAATATTAATATATATTTATTATTATTTATGATTATTTAATTAAATTAATGCGATTAATAAATATTATAATAATAAGTTTATGGTAATATATAAATATTAATAATTATAGCTTTAAATATTCATTATTAAATAATTATAATATAATAATAATATAGAATATTAATATATATTAATATAATATAATAATTAATTTAAATTAATTAATAATAATAATCATAATATAATATATAAATATAAAATAATAATAATAATAAATTTTACTCTTCAGTTCTCTTCCATAATAATTAACTAGGCTAATAATATTTGTAAACAAATTAATATATATATCATTTTATATTTAATATATTATTATTTATTTTCAAGTACATATTCTTCCCCGGCAACAATAATTTTATATTTAGTTAAGGTTAAGATGTACGTCTGCTTGTTATATATAAGAAAATACCACTATAGTCTATTATACTCACCCAATTGTACACTTTATATTATATGATATCTCACATATAGAATGCAAGTATATGTTAGTATGAGTCCTACTTATATATCTATAATATATTATAAAATATATAATATTTAATGTATAATATAATATAATATATATAAATATTATAGATATATAAATATATCCTTACATTTTATAAAACTATATATATAATAATATAATATATATATATATACTAATTATATATAGAAGAGAGAGAAGAGAGAGAGAGAGAGAGAGAGAGAGAGAATATATGCAGATCAACTTTTATACCACACGAGCTTGGGGTAGTTAGGTGTACGTATAAAATCTTAAATTTATCATTTTTTTAGAGGGCTTATGGGTAAAAGAAACGGGTGTCTCATTTCCGTCTTGGCAGTTGCTGAAATTAATAACCCTTTTTAAATAGCTAAAACTTGAACATCTGCATCGTAAACACAAATCGTTTCTTGATAGATTTCAAAGAATAGAACTTTGAAAAATTGAAAAGAAAATAGGAGGAACTTGTATCAACAAAGTAAAGTATTCCTAAAAAATACTAATTGCTTCAGAACCTTTTTTTTTCTTTTAAGATATTCTTAAATTCATTTTTTTGAAAACCCATAACATTTATATATTTGACAGCTTAAACAGCCAATGGGCCTATCGAGACTGTCCCACGTCAACCCACTACCCAAACATGCTCATGCATAACACAACGCACCCTAGGGCTTGTCAATTTTGTTGTGCTAACTAAAATCACAATTTGCTTAGTCAAAACTAAGATCATATAACAATGATCCCAAAACCATCCACATGCATTAATAACTAAGATCATGGTCCACATCCATGCATTCTAAACTAAACCTATATCACAACTCAAAAACCCGCCAATTTGGTCTTCGTCAACTCCACCTATTATATGAATCCCAACCCATCCATAAACGAATCTAACCCTTTCTTAATGTTAGCAATCGAGTCACACTTCACACAACCCCTCCCTCCTCTGGCAGACACCATCCCTATTCCAAAATTTAACAACCCTATTACTGATGCCATGCCTTCTTATTATCAACGATGGCATGCTTTTCTCTCTGGTATTTTCTTCCATATATTGCCCTCCCTGCCGTCCACCCCTGATCCATGTTCTACTACCCTGAAAACTTTATGATCTCTGCAATACTCTAATCAATTAGATATTGTAAATATCATTTTGTAGGACTTGTACTTTCACTCGTCATCTGTCCCCAGTTCTCTTTTCGAGAACTAATTCGCTCTTTGTCTACGCACAGATGAAACATTCTAAACTCCTTCAGGCCTCTCCTCATAGCTCTTACCCTCAACCCAGAAATCATCCTTGTTGCTCTACGCTGCACTCTCTCTAGCATATCTAAGTCTTTCTTTAAATAAGGGGCCCAAACTTGTGCACCATACTCTCTAATACTTGCCTAACATATCTATTATACACATTTTACTTATTACTTCCTTGCTCTTGTAAACCAACATTGCGATTATTATGCGCCCCAGCATCTCTCATTAGCTTTACTTTCTAGCCCTTCAACAAACACATGATAATAAGCTTACTTTTCAAATTACTGCCCCTATAATCACACCTAATCTTCTTGGTCCACAGACTCAAGCAATCCCCATTCATTTCGTAGTTCAAACTTTTATTTGAGTAACCTAGGTGAAGAAACCTTACACTTTTTACTATTAAAATGCATTTTGCCCTCTATCTGCCCACCCAAGAAGTTCTATTCAAGATCATTTTGAATCTTTAGCATCCTTCACTATTCCTAACTGAGGTGGCCACTTTATAATCCAATCTGCAATACTTTAAGAAACCCTTGCATAAGTCCCTGGGTTTCTAACATCTTATATATCATGCGGAACAATAGTGGCCCCAGCACAGAACCCTGTGGGACCACCACTCTCACTATTTCCCATGATGATTTATTCCCCATTTAGTTGTACCACTGTTTTCTCTCTTTCGCAACCACTCTTTAAATCCAACCATGTTACCACTGTCCACCTATACCACATAGCAATAACTTTTTCATCAGCCTTCTGTGGGGAACCTAATCAAAAGCTTTACTAAAGTTTAACAGTATAATATCAACTGGATCTCCATCTGGTCGAGTACAGATATCTTGTCAATCGCTATTCCTACAATTCTAAAAGGTTTGTCGACATGACCTTACCCTTTCTTCTTTGTAAACCATGCTGGGAGTCATACAAAACCTTTATTTCTTATTTTTATATTTATTCTCTATTATGAACCTTTCGTTAACTTTTCCAGAACCTTTACAACCCAGTGATGTTAAGCCTGTAACTGGCCTATAATCCCCAAATCTTCCTCTACTACCTTTTATAATAAATATGTGTGTCATTGATTTTTTATTGCCATTTTCCAGTCATCTGGTACCTCCACAAATGCTCTTATACGATCGCCTTAAAAAATCACAATACTCTAGGTGCTTCTTTGTCATATGCTTTTGATACCCTCTTTCAGAATTCTTACCATATATTTTATTATACATTCATGGGCCCGTCTCAGTGTCTTACATGGGTCAAATATGATCAATAAACGTTTTTATATCTTTTACATCAAATTTACCAATTCTGTAAGTCTATTTGTTCCATGCCTACAAGAACTATTAGTCTCCAACTATTATCTAATCTTTCCTCAGTAAACACTTGAAGCCAAAATAAGCAATGGGAAAATGCTTTGTAATGATTAATTTCAAATTCCACTAAATTTTACATCAATTTTAAATGAAAAACAATCGTCCTCATTTTCTTACTTTATAATTGTTATAACGGCGCAGCTTACCATCATCAGAGTCTTTAGGCCCGATTCATGCCTAAATTAATCTTCTGCCTCTCTTCTTTGCCTTTCTTATTGATTGGTTTAGTTCATTAAAAAAAATATATTCAAATATTAAAATTTCCTTAAAAATCACTCTTCCCTATCTCCTACCTTCTGATATCTTTCTAACAAATCTACCGCCTCTTTCATTTAATTTCCTCTTAGCTCTCTATCTCCACAAACAGTCTTTCTTCTTAGCCACCCCTAACACTGGGTTTTATTCTTAAAACCATACTCGACCTCAGAATATTCGTTAAAATTTGTTTAAAATGTTCCCCCCCATGATAAAACAGTTTTGGTCTTTACACCTCTTCTTGATCCACGGTTAGTTTGTACCTAAGCATTCCTCCGCCAATTGGTCAATATCACCCCTCGCCCCACCCCTTCTCCCCGCCCGCACCACCCATCAACGCCTCCCTCCCCCCCTTCCTCCTCGTTAACTTTGCGGAGCAGTTGGTGGGGCCCAGACGATAGTTACATGTGAATGAAGAGAGCGTAATGAAGCCGTGACGGCAACTGCCAGTAAGTCCTAATTCTCCTCAACTCTAACTTCTATCCACCATACTTTCATCGTTAGTTAATATTAAGTTCAGTTTTTTAGGCTGTTGTCTCATAATTTTTATTTTGCTTTGGACATCTGGGTCAAAAGTTTATCTAGTAACAATTTATGAATGCAGAACTACTATTGTCCATATTAGACAAGGAATTCCCAATAATGCCCTGGAAAGGTAAAAGATCACCCATTATGACTAACCTTTTTCTTCTACTATGGGCATTGCTGTCTTCTATTCTTTCACAATTTCCACGTGCTAATTTCTTTGACTCTGGACAGGAGGTCTATAAAATGCCTCCTATTCTAAATGATTTATTGTATATAAGAAATTCTACCCACACCGATTCAATTACATGATTATTTTTAAAGTCAGTCATTTAATACAGATGAATATTGCTTTGTACACATAAAGCGCCACACACCACCCTTCTATTCCTCTTACCGCTGGTATAAATAAAAGTGAATATCGTCTATTTCATATTCCTGAAAGGGAATCCCAATTATAATTCTTCATTAAACCCATGCCTCAGTTATGCAAATAATTTCTAGATTCTCCTCTATGGTTATAACTAATCAGATCATTCCTTTTTTGTTTCTAAGGTTATGAGCATTTGTGATAAAAACATTTGATAGTTCGAACATGCTGTTTATTCTTTATTATCACATCAATATTTTGAACCTGTAAAACAAACCACTAGCTTTATTTATCTTCCCACTATTATAGTTACCATTATTGCTATTATTGTATCTAGTTTAGCCCACCAACCCCCACTTTACCTAGTTTTTTGCTAAACAAGGTGAGGCTGTACTGAAAAGCTCAACGCCTTTACGACTCAAGTGAAACTCCATCTGTGCAAAAACGATCTTTATCCAGAAATACTTTGCACAAATCCAAAACCTAATATTTTCTGAAAACATTTAATTTCCCTTTTTGTTTCATTTTATATCTAAAGCCCTGCTTTCCCATTCCTGGCCTGCAACCTAAAATCAACTTTATCTTTGCAGCTTCTCCACTAGCTTTCAACTTCCTGAATCAATAGACTTGACTTCAGATATTAATTCTTCTGACCTCTCTATGTCTCCTAAATATTTCATTTTGTACCCACATTTGCACAATCACATCTGAATGCAACATTGTAGAATCAAGTTCTCTATGTATCTAATATCCACCGATATCAAACTACTCTGGCACACTGATAGATAAACTTACTCTCAATCGTTTCTTTTTATCTTTTGAAAAGTCCTGTCTAGGTAATCGTGTCATAGAGTCTCCAAAAATTACAAAAGACATATCAGTCTTCCCTTCAGAAACCTCAACATTACCATTGGCACATCTGAATCGTCTTCCCCCATCTGGTAATTTTGTATTCAGTCCGGAACCTGTTACTGCAGGCGTCACAGGCTGACTGACTTTCGAGATCCTCACTTTAAATTATTATTTCTAGTTTCTACAACTCTATATTCATCTGCAGACCTATTATCAACTACTTTATCCTTTCCCTCTCATCTTCCTCGCCTAGGTGAATTCCACTATTCCTGTTCTACCCAGTCCCGCTCCCTCCCACCGCGAACATCCCTACTAACCTTTTTTAACACTTCCCTCCTTTCTCAACTCAAAAAGTCCCGCTTCATAAATGTCCCACCTAACGAATGTCCTGCCTAGCGAATATGAATCAATAACGTATACTCTATTCAAACAATGTTTGGTTGTAAAATGAATCACAAATATGAAATTGTAGCAAAATTGGGTCAGTAATTTAATAATAATAAATAATAATATAATAATAATAATAATAATAATAATATAATAATTTTCAATAATAATAATAATAATAATAATAATAATAAATAATAATATAATTAAAATAATATAATAATAATAATACATTTATTTTTATATTTTTAATTAATTTAATCCAATTTCGCGACCTTAGATTATGTAATACTATTTTATTTAATAATAATAATGTATATATAATAATAATAATAATAACTAATAATAATAATTATTATAAGAATATAATAATAATAATAATAATAATAATAATAATAATTTATAATTATAAGTTATAATTTTTTATTAATCTATAATTAAAAAACATAATCTATAATATATATAATATAAATAGATATAATATATAATTCATAATCTATAATCCTATTATCTCATAATTCTATAATTGATTAATGATAATTATCGATAATCGATATGACTAATCTAATGCTATATATGATACCATGATACATGATAATTTTAATTGATAGGTATACCGTGATAAGTAAAATATTAATTAAATCCCTCCACCTCCACCCACTCCCAACTACATCCTACTAACTCCTCGCCCCACCTTCACATCTCCACTAACTCCTCCATCACATCACTATAATCTATAATTATAATATAATAATTTAATATATAAATGATATAATAGATAAATGATAATGATAATAAATGATAATTGATAATGATAATGTAATGATAATGATTGATAATGATAATGATAATTGATAATTATAATATAATTATAATTTATTAAATAAATTATATTAAAATTAATAAATATATACTAAATAATAATAATAATAATAATAATAATAATAATAATAATAATAATAATAATAATAATAATAATAATAATAATAATAATAATAATAATAATTAATAATAATAATAATAATAATTAAAATAATAATAATAAAATTAATAATAATAATGACTTTCATTAATACTAATAATACAGTACTAATATTCCTGAGCATTAATTATTAGTACTAAGAATTATCAGTAACTGATAAGTTCTAATTTTGAATAATACTTATACCCCTGAGTGCTATTATTAATACGGAGATTCGTCAGTACAAGTTAATGCTATTTATTCCAATGTCACTAACAATCTTGAGAACTTAATATTAACACTGAATTTACTAAATATTAAAATTTAAAAACATATTGCAACATTAAAATAAAACTACTAATACCAATAATAATTTTAAAAAGTATCTGTTTAATTTTTGTTATAAAGCACTTTAATATACTTAAAAATTCCATGTGACGTGTTAGCCTGTTACTTCAGCCATGATACACTTAAAACAGTATTATACGGATTTATATTAATACATTTAATATGTATCTAAACTTGGCCAAAATAAAAACATTTAAAAATTTTGTATATATATAAAAAAAGAAAATTGCCACTAAAACTGTTTAACACCTCATTTTACTAACATAAC